>CACKRE030001463.1:10807-21378 GCA_902602495.3 Ectocarpus sp. CCAP 1310/34 | reverse complement strand
CCCCCCACCATCTCGCGCGATGGCCGAACACCGCGTAGGTGTGCTACAACCTCGTGAACTTTCTTCAGCGGGACGAGCAAGACAAGCAGGGCCGCATCGAGTACCTCAAGAGCCTCGCAGAAAGCGAGGGCAAGGAGGTACCACGATTTGCGATGACAGGCGGTATACATAACGCGCCGCCACTTTCAGAACCTCCTGTTTCGGCCGAGGCTCGTTTCTTTTTTTGTCTATGGGATTGTGAAGAAATTGATTTGAATGTAGGATTTTTGACGAAGCACCTGTTCTCACGTCCAAGATTTTGGATTTTGTAGGCTCAAGTTCTTAACTGACTGCTAAGTTTTTGAAAGTGGTACCGCGTTCTGTTTACCTCCCTCACCTGTTTGCATCAGCTTTTTACCAAAGGGAGGACATAGTCACAAAGCGCAATGCATTCGGGCGCTATACAAGTCGACGGTTGTTGCTGAAGCGCCGAGTCGAAGAGTGGAGGACATGCCGGCAGAGAAAACCTAAATATTCGAGACATGATGGATTCGGAGACAGTCGAAAAGTTGATGGATTCCGAAGCTCGATCGGTCAATTTTGTGTCGCCGTATATCTCTCGACATCCCGTGCGTGTGACATTTTTTTCTTTTTCTTTTCGACGACATTGTTCTCGTCGCAGGCGGCAGGGGCGGCTGGAGAGGACCCTGAAACGACTTCCTCGGAGATTGAAGTGATGCCCCCGTCTACCGCATCCCCGGGGTCCACAGCCGACAGGACGGCATTCCTACGCGACAAGCTTGTGGGGGAGAATGGTGGCGGCGCAGGTGTCGAGAAGAAGGGCGGCGGTGGGAAGGGCGGGGGTGGACCGAAGGAGGAGCAGGCGGTGGAAGAGTTTGTTGGGGAAGAGGGGGGCGACGCAATGATGGAGATGTTGTCGGCGTTCGATGACGACTCCGGGGACGACGAGACATAAGAGGAGAGAGGGCTCATTTGGGGCGGGAACCGGCACGGGCACGTGGAGACGTGTTTGTTGGTGGAGCAAGCCTATGCCGAGAGGTTTTGTGTCGTTGGCGTAGATGTTGGCCATGCAGGGAGTTGCTCTAAAGGAACGAAGCCGCCAGCCCACTTCACAAGCCAGCATCGGCAGGCGTACGGCGAAAACTGTGGACCAATTAGAAAACCTGTGAGTACCTGCCCATTTTCTTGGGCACGTATTCTTATATTCCTCATCGGGGAGAGAGGCCGCCCTTCAGGACGACTCGAACTTTTCCGGCGGCGACGCCGAATCACGTAAATCATGATACTTTAAGCAACCCATCACGCTGGCAGCCCTTTCGACTCAGCAATTCGGACTCCAATAGTCTTGCCGCCTTGCAGCCTTGAGCCTCTCTCGTTGGTGCTCGCTCTCCAGGACAACACATTGGTTTCCAGGCAACGAACTTCGCTGTAATCGCATCGTTTCCTGTGTGGGCGACAAGGATTGAAAACCGACACTAAATAGCCAAGTACGCACAATAGATCGTCAGAACATTCCGGACACCACGCCGACGGGCGTTGCGTAAGACACCACACCCCGTGGACCGATCGTCAATAAAAGGCTTGATTGCCCTGCAGAAAAACAGGACGGTGCCGAAAATGGCGGCGTTGGGACCGAGAAGGCTCATAGTTCTGATGTTGACGTCCTCTCTTGGTGAAGTAATCGAGCTCTTAAAATCGGTCAAAAAGGGTGCGCTATCCTTCGCCACCTGAAGTGTGCGGATCCTCGAGAAGGCCCCAGGCTACACTCATCTATTCTTGGCCCCCTGCCTTTGCCTGAATCTCACGGAACAACATTATCGACGTTTCCTGCCCTCTCCGTACATGACGCGCCAAAGTTACCACTACCACGATCTTGGGGCCCTTCCTTCAACCTCTTCTCTTCTTCTCTACAACGACACCATGTTGTGAATGGTTTGGCCAAGAATCATTATCCCGACAGTCGCTGCCCTTTCGCTAGTAGCACGCAAAAGGGACGATGTACATGTAGACTAGTGCCATTTCGCCTGTCTTCGTGCTTCGAGACATGTTTCGCTGGGGGCTGACGAGTCTTGTCTCACGCTTCCTGCTCAGGAGCACGCAGGGGTATCGCCGGTACATTACAGCGCATGCCCGAGGACCGCCAGCCACCCGTGGCGCGTGTGCTTGACGCCCAAAGCTGAAGAAACTGGCTCTACACATCGAGGACGTGTTATGCACGAAGAGACCCTTCCCCAGAAGCAGAAAAAAGCTGCTTTGCATAAACAAGACTTTTGGTTCCTGCGCAATACAGACGTACGTCCCACAGGCCATGGGCAACACGAATACACAAGAGCGAGTGATCAAACGCAGCGGGTTACAGCAGTCGGACCTGCAGCAAAGACGCCGCTAGCCTAAGAGCGCACACATTCACGAAAAACGTTGCGGCGAGAAAAAAATATACATACCCCGTACATGATGCAACTTCTCCTCTGGCAAATTCTGCAGGTTGTACGCAAAGCCGGGACTGTACGGTCATGGCGTTGAGATGCAACGGTGCGATCGCGATTACGTTGGCCATGTCCTTTTGCGTCGCCCCTGGGATGCAAGCCACCTATTTCCCGAAGGTGAGCCTTCACTTTTTTGGGCATCACATTTTCTTGCTCTACAACAGCCAAGCTACCAATGACCCGCGGCCTACGGTTTTTCTCTCCACACACTGGATTGAGCGCCCCTTCCCAGGGTGAACATCAGGTCGGCTCGGGAGAAAAAATCACGCCTCCCCAAGGTACGTACGGACCACGTCTGGGGTGTGTTTTCGCCTCGTTTCACCCCGAGGTGTTATGACGGCCCACATCCACGCTGCATCCAAAGAGAGGGAGGCCTGCACACCCATGTGTGCATCATGTGCGGGCTTGTACTCAAAACACGATACCAAATGTAAACATTTCCACAAAAAAAAACACGATGGCCACAACCCGAAAGCCGTTCACGGGGACCCACAATACTCCCCAGGGCCATAGCGACACCACTCCCCACCCCAACCACACCGCACCCGCGCAAAGCTCGTGGTGACATCATCATTCCGCAACGTCCGCCATCCCGATCCTTCTGTGCCACGAACAATCCTACTCGACCGCCGAGAGGCTAGCACCGTCCGCCCTCCTAATCCTTTTGTACCACGAAAAATCTTCCTCGACCGCCGAGGGGTGAGCAACGCCCATCCTTCATCTGCATTATGAAAAAAATTATTCAATCACCGACAGGCTCGCGATTCCCCCCAGCCCCTCGCCGGGGAGCCCGGCCCCGCCGTGCCAGATCCCGTCCCTCCGTCGCCAAGACCGGACGACCGTCTCCCCGGCGGCGAACAGCCAGTCCCCGCAGCTCCCGGCGCCGCCGGCGGCGAGGCAGTTCACGGCGTTCAGCATCGTGGCGCCCGCGGTCTCCCCCTCCCACCGGCCGCTCTCCCCCCTCGACCTCGCACCTGCAAGCCCTCCCTGCAGGCTGCCTTCCCGCTCGACGACGGACACGCCGGAGGAGAAGGCCCCCGACAGGGAGGACGGGGCGGCGGCGGCGGAGGCGGCGGCTACCTCTCCGCGGAGGGTCGCGACCGGGGAGCCGAAGTTCCTGGGGTCCCACACGAGGAGGAAGCCCTCGCCGCCGCCGGAGGCTATCCATCGGGGGGCGTCGCCGGAGTGCGTGCCCGGGTCCACGGCGACGCCGTGAACGGCGCTGGCGTGGCTCTTGAGCGTTGCGACAACTCTTCGGCTCTGAGGCGACCAGACGATGACCTGGGTCGTCGGTAGGCCGGCCGGGGGGTGGGGGTGGGTGCTCATTCCATCGCGCGGAGTGCGTGGACCCCTTGAAAGCCGGAATCGACCAAAATATCGGGATTTTCAACGGGTCGGTATACTTCCGCGCCAAGTGCGAGTCCCCATGACGAGAGGGGTCCAACGAGTGCCATTGAGGACGAGTCTGTTTCCCTGGGGACCGTCCACGAGGCCGACGTGGTCACTTCGCCCATATCTTCTAGATCCTTCTTTTTTATGGAACCACCATGATTTATTTGGCCGTTCCCTCCTCCCGACCACAGCTACGTATTGTTCGCGATATAGTCTAAGCCATGATACGGCCCCATAGAGTACGGGACCGAGACGCTGAATGCCAAAATATATCCGAGGATGCAACAGAATAGATGCCAAAGAGACGGAAGAAGCATACCTTGTGATCGTCGCCCCCGCTGACGAGAAGGTTTCCGTCCGAGGAGCACGCCAGCGAACGAACCTGGTGGCTGTGGCCCATGAAGGACAGCCTGCCCAACTCACGGGACTTGACCACGTCCCACAGTCGAACCTGCGTACAGAGGGGTAATCACGGGCGCTTCTTTCAAGGCACGTCTTCGATGACGATAGCGTAGCTGCAGTGGAGAGCATTTTCAAGCGCCGAGGTTTGGCGACAACACAAGAAGAGGGAAATGGTGTCAACTTTGTCGGAAACGCATGGCACCACAACGACGGCAGAACGGTAGCGAAACTGATCGTGTTTGGAGACAACGTCGAGCTCTGAAGCAAACCCGACCCGTAGCCACTGCGTATCCAACGGATGGATCAAACCCCCATCAACTACACATCGCCAAACTCATGTAGACGAAGCCCAAAAGCAGAAAACTCTTGCGGCAATCCTGGGCACACGCGAGCAGGCCTCCTACTTACCGACCAATCGGTGCCCCCGGTCGCCACCCAGCCCGCCGCCGCCCCCGAGGACCCACCGGGGGAGGCACAACACGTCACGAACTCGGATGACCCGTGCGCCGTGGCCACGGAGGAAGCCAGCGACCACCCGCCATCGCCCGGCGGAACAGGACCACCGCCCTCGCCCCCGCCGCCCCCGGCGGACTCTTTGGTCAGGGCGTCCGATGCCGCTCGGGCGGCGGCGGCCTCCGCGGCGGCGGCGGCGGACTTATGCCAGAAGCGAACGGACGCGTCCCGCCCGCCGGACACCACGACCGAGGGGGCGACGCCGGCGGTCGCGGAGGGAACGAGAGCGCAGCAGGAGATCCAGTCGGTGTGCCTGGGGGAGGGAGGGGGGGGCGATTTGGGTGGGAACTTAGCTCGAGTGAGGGGGCGGTGCGTAGAGTGAGCCGGATGTAGGCTGAGGCATGCAGGGGGGCGGGCACACGCCGGTCGTGGTGTGCGGGCTGGTGCTAACAAAAAGCTGATGGTGATGATGAAGGGGTGGTACGAAGGAGGTCGAAAAGGGCATGAGATGTGAGGACGGGGGGGGCACGGTGGCTGCCGCCGTCGGGCAAGGGTTACTCAGAGCGAGGATGAGAATATTACCATCGCATGCCTGTGACGAGGGCTGGCCAACAGAAGCGCAGTATAGATGCTACAGAGCTCCCGGCTCACTATTGCTACGCGGCGGTCAATTAAACGTCTGCCCTTCACAGCGCTGGGAAGGAGGGGAACCTACCCACGCTTACCCCGAGATGTGGGCCACCAGGCGCGGGCGTCCCTCCGCGATCTCCCACTCCCTCAGAACGCTGTCTTTCCCCCCCGTGATAAGCGTGCCCGACGATTGCCCTGATGCGATGGATGGAACGCACGCCGAGCACATCACTCCGCCGTCTCCGGCCGGGTTGTCCTCGGACCGAAGTGCCCAGGATTGGTTGCTGGGTGCTGGGTGCCGGGAACGTGCTTATGCATGTTAGATTATCTCCCCGAAGACGATTGTCTGCGTGTATCATATGGTTGCGTCATCGAGAAAGGTCTTGTCGTCGAATGCAGTAGGGGCTCTCGACCACAACAGGCGTTAAAAAGTAAACCAGTACTCAGAGGAGCCTTCGTACTAACACGAACAAGCCCGAGATAAATGCCGTATATGACACAAGATAACACACCCCCTTGACCAATTTTCGAAGCTCGATTTCTCAACTACAGGAACATTCACAGCGCCGAAAACGGCAGCGTTGAAACCGTCTCGTCTAGTGCTTTTCGAAAATGTATCCTTTCGTTTATGCATCCGCTTCGTCGTGGAGTAATCGAGCTTTGAAAATCGGCCCAGGGGGTGTGTCATCTTGTGTCATATACGGTAGCCATCAACACCCCCACCACCACAAACAATAATGGCAGCAAGACTGGAATGAGCTTCCTTCCAGATGCGATGCAGTCGGGCTTGCAGCCATCGACAATAGGCATCGGTAGGAGACCTGGAACAAAGGTGTGTCAACCCAGACTACACCAGCGAAACCGGATTACACACTTGTCCAAATCGTTGAATGCGGAATGGCAAACACCATGTTTTCCCAGTCACCGTAGGCTGGTCAGCCTGTAAATTTGCGAGTAGATTTTGGGAAAAGGACTGGCATCGATCATATAGGAGGACAACGCCTGACCCCCCACGGGTGAACATCGCCGAAAGCTTGAACATATCCCCTTACCTCCTCCTCCGCCCCCCTCCCCGGCGCCACCGCCGGCTGCTGCAGCCATTTTTTCTTTGACGGCGTCTGGTTGCTCGCCGCCACCACCGCCAACGAGAACCCACGACGAGATGCACCCCTTGACTTTGTACATCGACTTCCCCTGTCCGCACGCGACAAGCACGGGGCCCCCGTCGGCTACGTAGTCTCCGTCCTTCATCGGCAAGGATCCCCCGCCTCCTTCTGATGTGTTCGAAAGTAGGGACGTGCGTCCATGAGAGAAATAAATAAATAAAATCCATATGCTGGCCGAGGTGGCGCGTTTAGGCTAACGCAACCCGCTCTGATATCTATGCTTTGCGTTACGAGTGCCTTCGGGATGGGTTTAGTGCACGGAAGGGAGAGCGGTGGTCTGGCGCTTTACATTGGGCAAAAATATCTCAAGCAGGAACCGCAGGAGGGGGTTCACCCCCCCCCTCCTATGTGAGCCCGGTTGGGTCGTCTAGCTGGTAGAAGTGGAGGATAGTGGCCAGAGGGGCAGACGACAGAGTCCAAAGATGGGAGAAAAAAAAAAAGAAAGGCGATCGATCTTCAGCATGTCGACGCACCCGTGCAGGAGGGCGCGAGAGACCGGCGGCGGCCCCTTCGAACGAGGGCAAAACTGTCACAGAACCACCTCGACGAAGCTTATGCCTTGATCGTCCTAAGACTTGTTCGTTGGGAGCAGTCGCCCAACTAGTTCTGAGACTGAGAACCCACACGGTTGTAAACAACAGATAAATAAAAACCAAAATTGTGCTACATTGCCCATCAGGACCCCGTAGCAAATCATAAGCCTGCCTCTGCAGACTGCACCCTCGGCACTCCTAGCAGCCTCCTTCCTGCTCACCCAGCGCAAACGGAGCGCCGCGAGCGGCGGCCGTCGTCGCCGGCGCACCCTCCCCGAAACGCCTCCCCCCCGTGCTGCTAGCGATACCGCAGCCGGGGACGTTATGCATCCCTGTGTGTGTCATCACCGGCATGTACGTCCCTTCCCCACCAGCAGCAGCAGCGGAAGCAGAGTCTTCCTCAACGCCACCTCCGCGTGCTTTCCCTCCCGCGACCGGGCCACCGCTGCTTCCACGTCTAAGGCCGCCGCTGCGGGCTCCCCCCGAAGTGCTGGTCCCAGCGACGCTGAACGAGCCCGTGCTGTTGTGCATGACCGGTGCTGCGTACGAGGGAGAAGATGAAGGTCCCCGCGAGGTGGCTGCCCAGGGAGTGCGGTCGGGGGTTGCCCTTGACGTTGCTGATACCGCGTAGGCGGGTAGCGCCGGGGCAGGAACGAGCTGTCCGATTACGACGGCGACGTCGTCGTCTCTTCTGCTTCGGTCATCGTCCTGTCGACAACGGTACAGCAAGCGTTGCCGATAGCGCGTCCGTTGGGTTGCCAAGCTATCAAGACGGTTCGGGGTAGCCGACGTGCAAGCTCAATACTCACCCATCAATCTATGTGGTCAGCACGTGCAAGGGGTGACTACGATGCGAAAACAATCCACGACCCGAAGATGATGACTGAAAAAATTTAATGCCCACCCTCAGGTACTCCAAAGATTGATCCCTCCCCTGTACTGATGCCTATTCAGTGGTACTTGTGTCTTACGAGAGCAAAAAAAATAATTTCACGTGTCAGCACGATAGGATTGTAAATATGTCGAACTCTGTTAAACTTCCGAGTGATACATGTCCTTTATTCTATCAATACTATAGCATCCTGCTGCCTGTTGTCTACAGCGTCCGGGACTTGTAGGTCGAGGCGCGACAAGGCGCACGGCAGGTGCATACATGTAGCGGGTGCCACCACCGCCATGCATCTTGTGCCTTATCGATCAGCCCCAAAGCACCGACTGCGTCTGTACGGACTTGTACGACGTGGCATGAGGCCGTTGGTATTGTTTGCTCGTTTGCTTTGGGGCATGCACCGAAACACGCAGGCTGTACACGACAATCGATAACAAGGCATGTGTTGTTTTTTGAAGTATTCCGCAAGAGCAGCGGTGTACCACACGCGGGATCCCGTCCATTCCTCCGATATCCTGGAATCGGGAAAAAGAAACGGTTTTGTTCGATCCCCGTTCAAAGCTTTCTTATCCTGTGCACACAGACTGTTGCACGAGTGACTCTTGAGCTCTCGAGGCGCGGGTTGCTGGGGGGTTGCTGGGGGGCGAAGCGGCGTCTTATTCCAAGAAGTTATAGCAAGTACTTCCAAGAAGATGTATGCAAGTACTTCAACGTTTTCCCAAGACTCCGAAGGACGAACCCAGACATCTCGTGGGTTGCACGTAGACAATCGGCGCACACTCTCTGAATCAACACAGGCAACACGAGAGAGAGTAATGCGCCAAGTGTTTGCGGCGAAACCTTGGTCAGGTGCTACGGAGGAAGGCGCTCAGCAGACACGTTCGTTCAAGAGAACTTACCGAAGGGTGCGTAAGATACCACACCCCCGCAACGATTTTCGAAGCGTCATTACTCCACAACGAAGATGATGCTGAAATCAAAGGATATGGTGTCGGAAAGCTCTCGACGAGACGGTCCCTAGCACCTCCATCTTCGGCAACGTCGCTCTTTTTCCTGCCAAGTAATTGAGCTTTGAAAATCGAGCAAGGGGGGTGTGATATCCTACGTAATGCAACCAAGCAACCTACGTCACATACGGTAGGACAGCAGTGGGTCGGTGAAGGCCAACACACCCACCGGTCTGTCGACAACACGAGCGATGGGGACGTCGTTGCCTTGCTCGTCACCAGTTCCCCCTTTCCTCGGCGTTGCCATTATTTTCGAACACCCGGAACGCACTGCCAGCGAGAACACAGCAGGCACAAAGGGCTTGTTGACACGGCCCCAACCTCCCAACCCGGCACTTTTCCGCTCTCTCTGCCCAAGGAAATTTCTCGGATCGCATACCCGTACCAGTACCAGCAGAATGTTCCGCGCGCGCCTCTGTCCCCGTCCCCAGACACCCCGTATCAGCGGACCGTTCCGCGCCCGCCTCCATCCATACCCCTACTAGCACAATCCGCCGCCTCTTCAACCATTGCACCAACTCGGGTCATACAGCCACAGCGCCACAGCAGACACGCAGTAGAGGAGAAGTACACGACGGACCGAGAACACGGGCACTCTTACATTGGACACCAAACATGGGTATGCGCTTGCTATGATACATGGGCTTTCTGATTATTGTAGGCCGCGTGTGGTGTTCTCAAGCGAATTTACTACTGTTGTTGTCTACCCGTGGAACAGTAGACTAGACTAACACTTGTTTAATATTGTCCCCGGCAGTAAACGGGGCAAGCTTACACCCCGCCGCAGACGGTTCCCAGCACACCACACGACACCCTTACACTGCTTGGCAAGACCATGCCCTGCTCCCGTTGTGCACGGTAAAGTAGCAGATGCTTCGGCGGTTGCGCCGCTCTTGTGGCCTGTGTGGTCGGTTGACAAAGGTATTCCGTACCTTGATACCTGACACCGAAACCGGCCTTATCTCCGACTGTCGCCGTTACGTGCTCTCCTCTCGTTCCGTTCTCGCAGGCAATTGCATCATTACCCCGCCGTCCCAAGTAGCCGTTATCTCCGGCCCTGGTAAATCTCGTATGGTCATCGGGCAATGGTGAGTCCGCGGGCGCCAGAAACGCGACGAATGCATTTGGTGCCGGCCGGGCGGAACCCGCTCGGTGATCCATGTTCCGCACGATGTAGACTATGTTGTTGTTGTTGTTGTTGTTGTCTTCACATTAAAAACCATCCCGGTCTCTCTATCCAGTACCTCCTTCTGTCTCAATCTCTCCGTACTAATCCATCACTTGACTCGGCCAATTTCCGTGGTCACAGGCTAACGTACCTAGAAAAGGTATACCAAAATAAAATGGACCCCAAGGGTCAGCAGAGCGATAAAATACAAGAAAACAAAATATAATCAGAAACAAATAAAATAAAATAAAATAAATAATCAGACTAGTGGAACGGCCGCACCACCAGCCTCTGGGGGGGTAGCCTCCCACTACATGGAGGCAGGTCGACGGCCAAAGGAAGGGGCGGGGGTACGTGCCAGTAAAAAACAAAACAAAAGACAAAATAAAACAGAATAGACTAAAGCAAAGACGAGGACACAAACAAACTCGCTAGAGTTATATCC
>CACKRE030001462.1:10417-20636 GCA_902602495.3 Ectocarpus sp. CCAP 1310/34 | reverse complement strand
GAGGATCAGAAGTACTGTTTTGATTTTCGGCACCTCTCGTTTTGTTTTTCGGCTTGACTCTGACCCCTTCACAAAGCAGGGGGGCGGATTCTCGGAGCAGGGGGGCACGTTACATTCTTTCAAACGAAATGGCGTTGATGACATTTCTTCACCGAACATTAATGATATATTTTGAGTATTTCAGGGAGAAAATACATCTTCGTGTTTTACCTGCGGACGAAGGTTTGGTGGATGAATGGAATAATTTGTCTTAGGATTGCATACATCTTGGTAATGGTAGGATATCTAGCTAGGCGGATTTACAGACGCACCGAAATATTGTGACGAATTGGCGGTGAAAGGAAAGGCGTCTTTGAACGGCGTTCGTTATGTGATTCTCCTCAGGAGTGCTGTTTTATAAGGAACTGATTGTGCCACCATCTTCCCTTCCGAACGCGAGACCTGCCCTCCATCGCTGCCGAGTCAATCCTTCTGGAGCGACAATTGTGGTCTCCCCCAACGAAGGCGGACGATTTACTGACGATGCTCCAGCCGCGGCCAGCCGGACGAAGAGCACAGAAGGCGACCGCGGCGGAGGCGAGCGAAAATCCGCAGGGGGAAAACAATGGCAGGGGCAGTGGTCCAATGCGCTGGGGTTTATGGCTGGAAAAGTAGGCGCATTGAGGTTCATTTTGAGTTTGATTTAGTTTGAGATTTGGCGTTTGTATTGTATGATTCAAGCTTGGGTTTGGTTTTTCAGATCGGATTGAAGTGTGGATGAGAGGAGGATCAGAAGTACTGTTGTTTTGATTTTCGGCACCTCTCGTATTGTTTTTCGGCTTGCGTCCGACCCCTTCACAAAGCAGGGGGGCGGATCCTCGGAGCAGGGGAGCACGATATATTCTTTCTAAGGAAATGGCGTTGCTGACATTTCTTCACCGAACATTCATGATATATTTTGAGTATTTCAGGGAGATATTAATTCTTCGCGTTTTACCTGCGGACGAAGGTTTGGTGGATTAATGGAATAATTTGTCTTAGGATTGCATACATCTTGGTAATGGTAGGATATCTAGCTAGGCGGATTTAGAGACGAACCGAGATATTGTGACGAATTGGCGGTGAAAGGAAAGGCGTCTTTGAACGGCGTTCGTCATATTTTTCTGGATGAAAAGAGTTTGAGTTGAGAATTTTCAGCAGAGAGCGAGAAGAGTGATTGGCGTGTGTTGGTATGCTATTTGGATACTTTTGTCGTGTCTGAAGTATTTTCGTTTTCTTGGTTTTGATTGTGTTTTGGGAACTGGTATGAGAAGGATGACTATGATATTTTCCCGGAGCATGACGATTCATACGAGCAGGGGGGCTATTCGATATACTCGTAGCATAGCATGCGGGTGGTATATTGCGTATACATATGCGGGTATTGCAGTGACGAACTAACTACGGAGGAACAAGAAGTTTCTTTATGTTTTCCTTGGGAGTGTGGTAGATTGGTGGACATTCATGGAGATTCGTTTTGGGTGTTTGAGCGTTATGCGCGACTTGATGCCGTGATGGAATGACGAGCTCAAGCACGCCCCCGATGAATACAACACGTATACAACACGTTTTCCAACACGCCTGTACGACTTTACCTAACCCTACGGCCCGTCATGGCCGAGCTGCTCTACACTCCAATCACACACAACTGAGCCACCCGAATTATCGATCATATGTTCTGATTGTTCGTGGCTGTGTTGTTGCCCGTTTCCGTCCCTTTTTCTTTGCGGTTGTACACTTTCTTTGATGTATTGATCATTTGCAGTATTTTACTGGGTATTGCGAAGTTCCTGTGTGACCCCAGCTGATGCATCAGGCATACACTGCGATTGGTGAGTAGACTTCGCCAGAAAACACGGGAGCACACACACGTGCGCCCTCCCAGGTTCATTTTTCTCGAATCGTTGTTCGACGAGTCTGCTTGATTGCGAAATGACAGTTTCTCGAATTGCTTGCCCTTGGCCAAAAGCCTATTTGATGTCTATCCCGCTGCCCCAGCGCATGACTCATTAGAGATTGTCACGCATCCAGGCCATGAACTACAGGCCGCAATAGTCCACAAATCGGTAAGGGGAAGACAATTTCCGGCGTTTTTTACCAACCCAGACGGAGAGGGACCCGGCTACACAAGACGCGTATTGCCACAGGATGAACCGATAGAACACACATCGCTGGCGAGCTCGCTTTAGCGACGACAAAACTTGTTCGAGTAAGCTTGTTCTGCTCTTGAGGAAGGCAAGCGATGGAAGTGAGAAACGCCCACCACGCACAACCGGTCGTTTGACCTGAGCGAATCTTATGCCAAGAGGGAAATTGCCGAATGTACGTGTAACGGCTTGACACTGCACACTCTGCAGATGATCCTGCCACTCTTGAATATACGAAGAGACTGCTAGAATTTCGGAGTGATCGCCCCCTCCTGGTCAGACTTCATATTAGCGCGAGGTTGTTCCTCAACCGAGCGGAGACGCCATTCGGCGGCTGTGGAACGATCCTATCGACAACTTTCCTCAGAACTTTCGGGCTGTTTTGGCCCTCGTTTCGCCTCGCAGTTACGGACGATCGCTTCACAGATTCAGTTATGGCCTTGAGCGAGGTACCGCAACTGACGCCAGACAAACACCTTTCCCTCCACAATGCGTCCAGCACACAACAACCTCGTTGCCGATTAGGCTAAATGCGGTCCTGGCGATAGGGCCGCGTCGCCCAGAAAAGCAAACGCCATTTCCGGAGTGACCAAGAGACCAAGAGAACGAAGGGCAAGAAACAACATATTCGCCTGATTGAGAGCGTAGCATCTGATTGAGAGCGAGATTGCGCGATACGCTGTAGCCGGACTACCACTGAGAGGTGGAGCTTGCTGTGTAGCTTGAATTGAAGGGCTAGCCCGTAGCTTCAAGCCGCTACCCTGGTCATCCTGTGGGAGTCTCTCGTTGTGGAGCTACAGCGGGGAGCAGAAGCTACAGCAGAGCCCACCGCCCGACGCGATACCGCCCTGAAACAGTTTGAGCAGAAATAGCCAATCTGGGCAAATCTAGCAACTTGTCTAGCTCCTCGCTGCAGCATCCGATGACGATGACACGCATATGCTCGCGAAGCTGCTGATGAGACCTTCAATTTGCACCGCTTCTTGGAATAGCCCGTCCCCTACTTGCCAAGAAATGGCAAGAGGCGTCTGGACCCGAAATTTCAATTTTTTTGGCTCTCGCTCTCAATCAGATACTTCGCTCTCAATCAGGCGAATATGTTGTTAAGAGTGAAACTGCACCAGAATTTCAACGCTGATTTTTCCTCATGGCGGGTGTCTATGCTTCAGGCTCGACCATTTCCATTATTGTTGGTCCAACCGGGAAAGTGAAACGGACACAGCCACTTTCAGCCATTGCGTTGGTGAGGTCGAGCCTTTGAGAAATCTACGCTGAAGCTATTCCTCAGGCTTAAGCCCACGGGTGGGTGCGGTACTACAGCACCGGCACGGGACAATAATCACTCCTGATTGCTGGCTTGACGCAATCTGCCGTCGCTCCAAAACGATACAGAAAAGCAGCAGCAGCAACAACAACAACACTCTTGATACTGATAAGAATATATGAACCCAGAGTACCGTCATCTGTTTTGGCATCCCTCAGCCAACCCCCCCTGCATCCTGAGCGTCCAGCCGAGCTGGGTGCGTGGAAGGGCCACTGGGCACGATACACTGCTGGACTCTTTTGGCTAATTGGATGCGCAACCGGTAGAACGAAAAGCAGTACATTAACTAAATCATGAAACAACACTAAACCAAATCATGAACAAAATTGCCCGGATTTTCCCGGGACCTCGCCCTCGCAATCCCAACCACAACAAGAATATACCAAAGGCGTTCAGATGTACAACACTATCTCCTCGAGCGCGTACAGGATATGGATTTTTCTGCGAATCTTGCTCAGGCGTGCCTGAGGGCAAATCGAAGGCAATCACAGACAAGCTTTGACTACCCTGCTGATCAACACTGTCTCGCACGCTTGTCTTGACTGTTCAGTAGGGAGCAAAGAACAGAGCCATCCATCGGCTACTCTACAATATCGAGCAAAAGGAATGTAAAAAGCTCCGAAGGCTGTTCAAAAGTGGCAACAAACAGGCCACCAGCCTAATTTCTGCGAGGACATCGAAGAAAAATATCTCTGTTCCTGGAACTTTCTAGGTCGCACATAACGTATACCATGGAGGGCCGCGGTTAGTCCGCCTTCGTGTCCAGACCACGCGCCAGGGTGTGCGCAGTTTACCAGACACCGTCGCTGCAAAACTCGTCGTGCGCAACGTAAAAGACCTCGACGCAACACTGGAAATTGGAAGAAGGCGATGGGGACCAAACGAAGGCCGTCTCTTCTCCCTCCCGCCTTCCTGCCCCTGGCTGAGCCCGAGCCTTAGCTACGGGGGTCTTCCCACTACAGGGACAAGGATCACGTCATGTGCACGTGGGAGGGGTCAAACGAAAGGCGGGCGTTAATGCGATTCTGGTCTCGATGTGGACGCCTGGGGCTGTGTTGAACACACGAGGCGAGAGTGACAGCAGTTCGGTTCGACGTTCCAGTGTGGGCTTCTCGAGCGCCAAAGAAACGGGCCGGGGGGGGGCCGAACGATCTTCACGGTGTCGAATAGCGCGTTCTGGGTGCTGGTCCAAACTGTGGACAACCACTTTCAGGAACGGGCAACAAGAACATGATGTGTGGTGTCGCGGAGGTCAAGAAGCGGAGAATACGCTGCACGTATGGAAAGAACGTTTCACATTGCGTGCAACTGGTGTCGGGGCAAACTGTAGGGTGTTCGCTTGAGGAAGAAATACGCGGTGTGTCAATTGCCCATGTAGAGGCATCGTTTTTTTTCCCGCGGCCAATTTGCGTAACTTGAGGCCTAATCCGAGGTTGTGGTTGCTTTCGGGGTGGGACAAGACGCACACACGGAGAAGGTCGTTTCGCTGGTCCATTGTGCAACTTCCAAGATATCACACACCAAACGAGGGCCATTTAGCGAGGGAGAAAGAGCAATGACTCAAACCTTCACCTTCGACTCGCGGGTGACGGTGTTGACGTAGTCTGATTTTCGGGAACGCCCACGGCGCAGTCGCCGTTCAACATCCGTCGCAACCAGGGTGCAAAACGGCGTCATGTCGATTCCGTACCATTGAACGTTACGGGCAGCCCCACGCGAAAAAAGCAAGGTGCGAGAAAAGGGTCAGTCGGGTTGTGATGTCCCTAACAAAGATAACTTCGACGTGACAGCAGTGGCAAAACGAAGGTGCATCGATGGTTGGCTTCATTGCTATCAGCAACTTCACACACATAGTGCGGGAATCAACGTGCTTGCCGCTCCTCGAAAATGACTGTGCAGGAAAGGGTGACTGCAAATGCTGAACTCATTTCGGAAACTGGGTTGGAAGCTACGGCTGCCCCCGAGAATTTCATCCTCCCGCGTCGGATTGTCCTGACTGAAAGAACCATGGCTCGGCATGCAACAAAAACCGCGCTATGACTTGAATGAAGCCCACCGCTCTACGCGCATGATAGGGTAAGCAAAGCACTCACATGGCCTATCGTTTGACGCGATACGCCTCTCCCAGTTCGGGGGAAGGGGGCCGCCCCCGCCGTCCGCCTGTGCCCCCGCCGCCGCCGCCGCCGCCGCCGCCCCCGCAGCCGCCGTATGTGCTGAACGGTTGGACAGATGAACCGCCGTTCTGTAGGAAGGGGCGGCGGGAATGCTCCCCAGAGCGGGGGGAGGCGAAGGGTCCTCCGCCGCACCATCGCGACGGTGCGGGTGGTCGTGCGCGTGGGACGAAGAGGAAGGGCGGGGGTTGTTGGTGGAGGAGGTGCTCGAACCACGGCGCGTGTGCGCTATCGGCATGTCGACGACCTGCGGCCGGCCGCTGGAGACGCTGCTGGAGCGAGGGCGCTGGGTGGGCCTCTCCCACTGGGTTGTCTTGTTTACCGTGTCCTGGTAGTCTGGAAAACGCAAGGGAGCGGATCGAGTTGGAGCAAAGGCAGGGCAACGCACCGATTCCAAGGGGGAGCGTGCGGTGGGAAAACGCGGGTGGGGCGGACGTTACGCGGTGGAGCATGGATGCTGCCATGTTCTTGGGCCCAGATGACTGAACTGGAATAACAACCATGCTGTTCCCTGCACACACCCCACTGAAACTCACCGCAAGCTATTGGGAATAGGTCGGGAGTGATGTGTGCACAAACGTAGGTGTACAGTAGTTTCGGTTCGGCGTCTCGATGGAAGAACGGAATAGGCCGCGGGATGACTAGACAACGGGACTTCTTACGCAACAAACAGCCTCCCCACCTTGGCGAAGAAACGTTCACAGACGCGCGCACACAGCCGGCACTAAACAGGCAGCTACCAACCCTGAAGCCTGAAGTTATGGTTGCCGCCGGCATCTCGCAAAACGAGCTGGGTCACTGTCGCACAAAAGACCGTCGACATGTGTGTGTGTGTGCACGCGCGAGAGCAAATCTCAACGGCACGGGCGGCCGGAAGGGGCTTTGGTACTCACAGGTCTTGCCGCTGTCGTCTGCTCGCGAGATCCAGCCTGGAGGAAGAGGGTCGCCCTGGCAAGATATGAGATGTGGAGGTTGCGAAGACATGGCAGAGCAGTGACTTGTGGGCGCGAGCGAGGCGTGGTGCAAACGAGGAGAGAAAAACGCCTCCTGCATGATTGCGGAAGGTCTCGCGATGCCGCCGGTAACCCATTTATAGTAGGGAGGCGAAAGCATGGACAGTCTTTGACTCGCACTGCAAAGGTTAATGTTGACGTGATGATCATAGCGTTCATGAACGGTTACGTCGAGGCTCCCATTCATTCCTGAGAGAACTTATGTATGTGCCACATGGAGTCCAACACGGGGAAATAATCATGCAAGCCGTAGCTCCCGTCGCAAACGGTTGCAGGAAAATCGAAGCATTGATGCAAGTCCTTGGGGAATCTATCTCTCGCTTCTCACCGACAGCTGCCTGTGTTCCCGCGAAGCACCAGCACCCGACGAAGCGTGCGCGGGCTGACGAGCGAAACAGAGATGTGGAGGGGAGTTGTGGCCGGGACGGACGGAAGTGGATGGACTTGTAACTCGACCCCAAGGCGCCGGATTCATGCTCGGAACCGAGTGCTTCTCGGACTACTGCCATGCGGACCGACAGTTCTCCAAATGACGCCGAGAATCAACATGGGCTAGACTGAGAAACGAGTATAGAGCGTGCATACTGCCCCACGTTGGTTGCTGCTCTCCAAGAACGATAAGCAACGTTCGGCTAGTTTGTATGGAAACGTGAAACAGGGGTGGCGCATGCCTCGGTGTTGACGCGCCTCTGACACTACTCGTACCTGCCACAGAAAGACAACGAGCCTCGCTGCAGTATCGAAGCAGAACGGGGCGCCACCAGCACGGGCCCTTGCGGCCAAAATTATCCCTGACCTCTCGAAAAAGAGACACCTAGTCAACCCATCCAACCTACCTATGCAGGACAGGTGTGCATGTCGGAGAGGGCACCGCTTGGGCAAACAACAAAATGAACTCTCAACAGACGCCCCGCCGCCGTTCGGCAACGGCAACCCGGATCTCTTCGCCCATTGGCGGGGAATGTCGAAACAGCGTGGGTCTTTCGTCGCGGACCAGCGCGTACTGACTTACATGGAAGATTTGATTCAACACGGTACCGGAGGCCTGCGGGCCCCCTCCAGCGCTGCCTAGGGCGTCAGGAGGCGTGCTCTGTTTCTTGCCGGTCAAGGGATGGAAGTAGTAGATGCTCCCGTTGGCCCTCTGTTTCTTGACCCAGTCCGCGGGTAAGTCTTCCTCGGAGGAATCGAGCTCGATATCCTGTGCAACATGTTTCCCAGTCACCCACGCCGCGAAGAGATGCGGGACGTAATTACGTACGTGGGTGAGAAGGGGAGGGATGGAGTAATGGTATCAAAGCGCTTGAGTGTGAGAGAGAGAGAGAGAGAGCCAAACGGAACGGGTGTCCAAAAGGAGAAATGAGCTTTCCTCCGTAATTTGACTGCGTGGAGGCGGACACCACAGATCCCCCCCCGGCTAAACATGGAAGGCGAAATCAACCCACATTGCGCTCCACGACCATGCACTACTCCTCGCCGAACAAACGTCTTCCTCTCGAACAACACAGGGGCCATGAGAGCTACCCGGCAAAGCAATCGACTCCCGTTGGCTGTCTAAACTAAACGGTCAGGCTACAAGTTTTACGGTCAAAGTCCCACTCCAACCTGGTTCGATGTCGACGAGCGGGAGCCGAGGGTGGACAGGCGCTTGTTGACTATGGAGGCCGGCTTGGTCACCGACTTCCTGAAGTTGCGCATCTTGCGGTCGGGCGACTGCTTCACCGAGAACACGAAGAAGAGCCCGAACCCGGTCACCACGAACTCTTCGATTTGTTTTTTGTGCAGCAGACAACAGCAACAGAGGGACGGCGAGCGGGGAGGGCGACGTCAAAAAAAGGGGTGCCCTGCTTGACCACCAAAAAACTGACTCAACCTTGGGGGCCCTCCGTGCATTGGTCTCCTCAAACTGCCGTCGATGTATCCGCTTACCCTCCCCCTCCCCCCCCCTTCACCGCGTTTCCTTGGGGCATCCTCGCCCCCGGCGCCATTGATATACCGTTCATGTAATTGTTACCCTTATCCCCCCGTCCAACTCTCTTCAAGAAACAAAGTTACCAAGCAGCTGGCAAGCGTCAGGGACTCTCGTCTCAATACCAGAAAATGCAATGCTAGCAAATTAGGCTCCAGAACCACGGTGACGCAATTCGAAGCAGATGGCACAGCAGTCAAAACGGGTGTTCATAAACCGTAAGCGACTCTCTCTGCATGAGCCGAGACGTGAGTGACGAAACAAAATAAAGTGCTATCCCTTCTTTTGAGGTGGTGGTACTCACGCCAAATGCCCCCGATGGCCCCGATGATCGACCACGCGTCAACAGGATCGACCTCCTGCGGGAAAACGAGCACGCGGAGGACGAGAGCGGCGGGACACCACAAGCGAGAGGGGGGCGGGGGCGTCAGCCTCAACTGGTGCTGAACACGAGGGAGCCGGCGGCCGCTCAGGTGGTACACTCGCGTTCGTGGTTGACAGCGCTGTCGGGTGAAGCATCGTTTGCCGTGCTTTGTCGCAAAGCGGTACGGACGTGAATTCGCCAAAACGGACCTATTCAAAATTGTAGTTCGACACGTTTTCATTGGTAATAGCTAGGCCATTGGCATACGCCCCTTGAAGTATGCTTCGGGAAACTCGTCGCGCTATCCTGAGGACCAAAAAAACAGAAGAAGGCACAACGAACGGCAGAAGCCAGCTTGGTGTTCATCGTCAACAAGTTCAACAAAACTGGCGCTTCTTGGCCACAACAACACATGCTTCCGAACAGGTACCACGAGTTCACGGGTTACGCTTCCCTATTGTTATGTACATATTGTACCGGAAAAGGAACAACGTACCGGCAGCAGAATCTTTAAAAGGCGGCAACGCAAACCAAGGGGAGACCTCTTCCTTGCTTCGCTGGTTCATACTTACCGCGATGAAGGTGTACTCGAACTTTGGGATGGACACGTCGACAATCATGAGCGCGAACTCAAAGTCGTACGTCTCGTCGGTCCAGTACCAGTTCTGCGTCCCCGTCGTCGTGCTCTGAGAGTAGGTTCGCTGCCGCTCCTCCCGGTTGCCGTTGTCATCGATCCCCGCAAACTCCGTCAGGCCCACCACCTGCACGCGTGTTCGACCAACGGCGGCGTGGGGGTTGCTTTTCTTCACCGTTTTTCCGGGCTTTCTTTGTGGGAGTCACAGCTCCCATCCTGGCGCCTGGCGTCTGTCGTCCCTCCCCCCGGGAGGAACCAGGCATGCACGCCACCTCCGCTTTCGCAACATGCACAACAAGTCACCGGACCATCCCAAACAAACAGCACATGACATCGCACCGAGCTCCCCATGACTACGCATTGCACGCTAACCAACTCCTGCGGCTGTACCGTCGTGGGGTCCCCGCATGTACACTTCGTGAGACCGCGGAAAGTGGACATTTCGCTGCCCACAAAAATACACATTTCATAGTCCGCCTCCTGCCACCATTGCGGGTGGCACCACGAACAGCTCGACCCTTCTCCCGAGAGAGGACAACCCGATACGTTCGGGGTCCTCCGGAGCGGGAAAGACGGGGGGAG
>CACKRE030001462.1:0-10383 GCA_902602495.3 Ectocarpus sp. CCAP 1310/34 | reverse complement strand
GGGGGGGGGGGGGGGGGGGGGGGGGGGGGGGGGGGGGGGGGGGGGGGGGGGGGGGGGGGGGGGGGGGGGCTAGCTCCATCCGATGGCAAGCAACAGTCCGTGAGGTAAGCCACACCGATAATAAGCGGTGATCTGCAATGAGCCAAGAAAAGCTCACCATGTGGTTCGCAATTGCCGTGAACTCCGTGTCAGTGATCGGCTCGATTCGGGCGTAGGGCAGCTTGACGTCCACGCTCTTCCCCTCCAGGGGTTCGACGCCGGCTTCGACGTCGATCAGGTACGTGCTCAAGAACTGGGCGTTGATGTTGTAGGTTGCTCGGTCGAACGTGTCAGCGCTCTCGTACCACAGGAACTAAGCAGAAGCAAAAAAAAAAAAAACGCGCCCCAATAGCCGTAGCCGTTTAGAACCGAAACTTGAATAAATATTTTTTCGGGCCGGTTGACCAAAAATGAGCTGTGCGTTGTGCACTTGTGTCTACTGTCGAGAAAATCAGTAGGTCCCTTCTGAGAGCAAGTCGTTGTTTATCCTCGCGAATAGTGGGAATTGCAGGGAAGGCAGGCAAGTTGAACCCGGGATGTGGAGTGGTCGACCACGAGGCTAGCAAGAGGTAGCACCTGTGTGGCAAAGACGTGCTTCCTCGGAATTGCCGCTATGCCTCTGTGTTGTCCTACGAGCAACACAGACAATAAAACCCCGGCGCGAAAAGAGAAAACCAAGAGCCTGCTTTGCGTGGATCGATACCTTCCAGCAACTTCGGCACAAGATTAGAAAAAGCCTCGCGTGTTTGCTACCAGACGGTGATTACGTGTGTGCAGGAGCACGGTAGGCCAGCACCGGTGACAGGACGACGTTTTTTTTTCACTCCAAATACTCGCAGCTTTCGCTCCGGTGCTGCGCGTTCGTCAGGCGGCCAGAAAACACAGAGGTGTGTCCGTGTGTGCTTTGAAGGTCGTTTTCGTTGCCCACGTGTGCAATACAATAGTGCAGGCTCGTCTTGCACACAACGGCCCGGTCTACCCAAACAACACCGCCCCGTCGGGGCTTGTTCGACCTTCCTTTCATTCTTCCCAAACAAAAACCGAGGAATCAAACAACCTGTTCCCCATCGGAGGCAGCCTCACTCTGACCGGCCCTTTTTTTTTCTCTCACATAGAATGACGCGTAGAGTGAATCCACGTCTCCGCTGTTGATTCCGTCTTCGTCTATTGTCAGCCGGGACAGAGGGAAAACGCGGCAGTGGGGGAACTCTTCCTCTATGGCCGACGTGGCGTCCGCGTTGTCGTCGAGGAAGGTGTCGAGGTCGTCGGTGAACCCCTGGTTAGGGCGCAGAGGGATTTCGTTACCGAGAGAGAGCCACGGGTAAAACAGCGTCGCAACAACAATACTTGTACGTTTGCATGGGTCGGACGTCGAGCACCAACAACGCTGTGTGTGCATAGCACGGCCGCCTTTTGTGCGTAAAAAACAGGACAAGTGCGGCGCGCGGCATCTACCACCACCCTTCTCTACAGTCCGGGACACATGAGGCACACAAGACTGCGAAGAAGCGCCCGCCCGAATCAGCTCTACCCCCGGCTCCGAGTGACCACGGCTTAAAATACTTCCTCCGGGAAGCCGAGAGCGATCGAACGGGTTTGGTCGCGCCTACACGCCATTGGAAGGGTAGATGCGCAAAGGCCGCGGGCAGAGCCCACCGCTTTGTCCGCATGCTAAGGCCCGATTGTTCCATTCCGAGACCGCCCAGAGTTCCATGACACTGAACAAGCCTGGGTCACCCAGAAGTAATGTCGACTTGATTAATTTTACCGACTCAATGTGTGACGACGACATACCTCGGCGGAAGCTATAGCGCCCACTGCGAATTCGAAGCAAGAGTTGGTTTCCTCCAGGCAGCCGTTGGTGAATTCCGTGCAAAACATGATGTCAGGGAACTCGTAGTGCTCTTGCTGCTCGTTAGGACAGAGGGGTGCGCGAGAAAAAAGCAACAGCAGGCGCGCGGGATAGCGGCAGCGGACGCGGCGGAGCCGGCGGCGGGCGTTCGGACAACAGAACTCTGGCAGGCTTGCAGAGGAAAAATAAACGCTCACCAGCATGTAGACAAGCGTCATGGGCTACTTCTTTCGCAACATTGACGAGCCTGTCTTTAGCAGCCGAAATCAAACCATGCGGGTGACCATGGAGAACACGAAGCGAAGCACATCTTGGATAGACAGCAGCGCTGGCGAGGGGAGTTACCCTCCTCAGAGTGAAGGTGTCGGGTCCGTCAGACCCCACGACTAACTGTTCCAGAAGCCGAGATCAAACAGTAACACAGGCTACACAGTCTAACGGCTTGGTTTCGGCTTCTTAAGACCCCGCAAACGGTCAAAGCAACAAGAGCGATCGCAGAGGGTGGAAGGGTGAACAACAAAGATAAACCCTCTTGGTTGGCGTTGGAAGAGAGCGCCTGTTCATGTTGCACCCACAAATGCCATGCAGCGATCATGATCCTAAGCCGTCGTGTTTTTGGCCTAGCAGTTTCCCAGAAAAACAAGCCACCGGGTCATGCGGGGAGCCTGAAAACCGAGATTTCACGTTTGCCTAAGGTCCTCGTTGAAACGTGCGAAAAAAGATCGTTTGGCCTCGCTGCGCGTTCTTTTATGGCGGTCGTCGTACCTTTAGCTCGATGCTTGAAGCCGGGTCCTTTCTGGACTCGAGTGTCTCCAATATGATGTACGCCACGTAACCCAGAAATCCCAGGAGAAGAAGGATCCAGATGACTGTCGCTTGCTTGCGGTGCCTCTTCACGACAAGCCTCGGCAGCCTGGACGATCCAAGGCAGCCGGGGGCAGGTTGGTCGTGGCGGACGGCAGCACGCTGGGAAATACACACACACCGGGTAGGCACCACCTCAATCGAGTACATGGTATGCATGTCGATTTGGCCATTCGACAGCGGCATGTGAAGATGATGACTCTTTCGAACACCAGCAGCAAGCTTTTCAGAAAACCGAGACAACAGTAGCAAACATCGGCCACAACAGCCGTCATGAATGAGGCATGCATGCCATGACATGCCAAAACTCGGTAGGGATCCTCCCCCGTATTTTGGTCGTTCAGCAACCTGGCCTTAAACCCTTTCCATGGTGACCAAACCTTGACCTTGGCAGCCGTTCGTGAGAAGGTTTGGGTCTCACGCGTGGGTAAGGGTTCTGCCAAAACATGATCGTCATCACGGGGTACACCAAATAATGTCACTACCCAGAAGAGAATCTGTCAATCAAGCCGTGGACGCTTCTCGTATCGCCCAGAGCCCTAGTCTCCGCCCTTCGACGGCAAACGAAAACGGACCTCGATGCACCAAGGTGATTGGGATCGGGCTTGGAATTGATGTAAACACAAACGAGAAAGCAGGAGGTGTGTGTCGAGAGGGCACCAAAAAGACTCGAGTCACCTCTTATTATAAAGCCAGGGGGCAACCCATCGAGGGAAACTGGTCGCCGGGCAAACTTCACCCCACGAGTTCACCGAATTGAACTCGCAGGAAATTGCGGCCGCTCATGTTAGCTTCCACTTACTTTCGATGGAAGCTGGCCATCGTGTTTCAATGCTATTGCTCAAACGTTTGACTCCCAACACCTCCGGACACGCATCGATAGTCCTTGAAAGCTTTCAAGGGATATGTAAAACGTGGCTTGTGTGAAGTTGGAGCTATAGCAAACGGTGTTTAGGAGTGCTAGAGAACCATTCCAAGCCTGCAAAGCTTTTTGTGGAGGCTTGACCGCGTCCCATGGCAATTGGCATGCTGCAAAATACTTTAGTGTAGGATAATACGAAAGTACCTTCAGTCTACACATGGCAAAAATAACGGATGGTTCATTTGCTATGACAGGACCAGTTTGTTGGCGATTTCTGATGCCTTTCCTGACAGTTTTTCCACCGTACTTCGTACCACGTACTCGAGTAGTGGTGGCCATGATTAACCAGAGGGTTGGGACAAACCAGTAATTCTCTCTTACCTTCCGGTTATCTCTTATACCGGTTTAACGTAGCGAATATTGAACGTCAGGAGATTGTAGAGCGGATAACTTGCCTACACTGACTGCCACATGAAGATGCCCATGAAGTAGGATATGAAATAGATCGTGCAAAACACTGCACCAATGCCTTGTTGTGCCTGCTTGGCACATACCACAAATGAAAGAACAAAAACGCGAGCCACGACAATAACCCAAGAAAAAGATGCGGGAGACACCTGATGTGTCGGATATGTCACGGGTGATAAGTCTCAGATTCAGAAGACGATCTCGATGATTCTGAACAAGGACGCACGGGCGACTCCTCGGGGGCAACCGTACAGTGCTGCACGGCTGAAAAAAAAGGAGTATGCCAAAAACGCTTCCCACGGAAAAGCAGCCCCTTGTGGAAACCCCTCTGATCCGGCCGCTCGATCGGCAACAGACCTCCACACCTAGCACCGGCTCTATAGGGCGAACGAAAGGACAAAACGGTCCAGTTTTCAAAAGAGTTACGTAAACAACATGCCGGGACACATCAGGGTATGCTTTTTACGTCCAGTGACGCACGGTAGGGTGAAGAAGTTGGACTTTAGCTAGAGCGTACCACCGTGCAGCAGCTTCAAGATCAGGGAGCGAATCTCACACGCGAACCGACCTCTGCGCGAGGCTGGCGTTTCGCGCTCTAATTATACTGCTGCCATATACCTACGCTGTATTGCCACCTAAAGCAAAAGGTTTGAGGCGACTACGTGCGGCAAAGGATAAGCATGGTGTCTTCAAAGTTCAAATTCAGGAGAGCCCGCGCCTAGGGTCTGAGCGCACCCTCTTGCATGTTGCGCATGCGCATCCAGTGGATACACTATCCCCACCCCTTGATACAATGGAAATGCATGATACAATTGTGCCTGCTCAGGGTCAGGCTATCACAACAAGTTTCAGCTAATTCGGGCGTCCAAGGGGGTAAGTGCGACTGTCTTCAAGTTCAAATTTATCTCGGTGCTTTGCCAATATACGAACAAAATATGACCGGGGCGCTCAGCTACATGTACTCAAGACTGTGCAGAAAGAGTCAAACGCCGCAGCATTACAGAGTCAGGTATATAGACTACGTAGTTGAACAGGTTTCAGTCCGGTGCATACGAATGCCCGTAGAGAGAGTTAGATCTTATGCATGGCTATCAAGAGGCAACGATGAGCCCAGACCACACGAATAGGCGTGCCCCTGCGTAAGCCGTACGTGTAACGAACCATTTGGTCATTCTGGTGGATACCCTGGAATAACGACCGGCCAAGGTCGAGCTGCTGCCAGATGAACCGTCGGAGAACTAGGCGGGGCTAGCGGGCCTGTGGGGTAAACAGCCCCACAGCTCAACCGGGTACGCCACGGACGTCTCCTCGGAACCAGCCTGGGAACCCGGAAGCGGGGGTATGCAGCCAGTACTAACCCTTCGCCAGCTCACGGAAGACGCTAACCCCGCGACAATCATTGGTCGGCAACACAGGAGCAGACGTCACAAGTGAACGTCCGCGGAGCCGGAGTAGGAGAGAGGGCAACCTAACCACCGAGGTGCGTAACCAGTCGCCGCGACAAAGCGCGTCGCGAGAGATTCCGGTGCACACGTCCGTCGGACGGGAGGAAAGACCCGGTCGGGCAGCAAACGCAAGAGGGGCCATCTGTTAGGGATACGGGTGGCCTACCCAATCTTGCGAGTAAGATCGTGGAGGAGGATTGCTACAAGCAATAGAGCGAGGCGAGGAGGGAGGCAAGGCCCGTAAAGATCGCGCGATTGTCGAAAACGAACGGCGAAAAGCAGAAGCCGGGCGGAATCACCGCATTGATTCTCGGCGTAGGAGTCACGGCGGGAACCCAAGACAAGCCGGTTATCAGCGAATCAAGCGGAATGCGGGTAGGAGACAAGCTGCCCCAGCGGTGCTATCGGTAGGCCAACCAACAATGAAGAAGTGAAACAAGATGTGCGGGCGTATGCAATGCCGATGGGATACGCACAACCCTCACCAAGTGTAGCAAAGGCCTCGGGAGTGAAGTGCACTCGGCCGACGAGAAGCATGTGCGGCATGCCACAGGTCTGCGAATGACAGGGGGTTCACGTACCTCCACGCGGACCGGTTAGGGCGAGCAGTAGCCTTCGTGGCGGTGTGGACACGCGGAGGGAAACCCCTCCTCTATCTCTGGTACGAGACTTCAGGCCCACCCAGGACTGAATCTGCCAATACGCCCGGATTGCTTCCTAGATTTGTAAGCCGGGGAATAAAGGAGGGCAGAGTTTCGCGTTTGCGGTAATTGTGGGTGTTCCGGAAATCGGACAAGAGCCGCGTAAGATGGTATCCCATGGATGCTGCAGGTGATCGTGTCGCGGAGGGGAGTGCACCAGTGAGCGAAGTGTTTGGTGGTGCGGTCGTTGCTATCAGAACCGGTTGACATGAGGAGATATGACGAACAGCCAGAGCACCCAGGAACACTGTATGTGGATTGAGGGGCGAGGCGCCGACGCCTCCAGACCCGTCGGGCACGGTGTGCGCGATGGTGGATGAGGTCCTCGGTCGAGGCGAGATCCTTTGCTGGCAGGACGTCGCCGATTGGCTAGCTGCTGAACGCGCAAAGGTTGGTATGGAGGATTTATAAGGGAGATACCCAACAAAACTCGTCCTGGACTTGTTTACCAGCATACCCGCGGCGCTCGGGAGCAATTCAAGATAGTTAGAGTAGATGGAGATATGGAGCAAAGGGAGACGCACGCCAGCGGGAATTTGCCTCTTCCAAACTCCATTGGGGACGAGCAGCCAACCCGAAAGCAGATAAGGAGGGGTCGCTCGAGTCGATCCTTGGAGCTAGTCGAGAAGGACAAGGAGGACGCAGATGCTAGGATGTGCGCCGTGCGGGCAGCTGGTAGGATTGTTGTAGCCGATGTGGAGAGTGAGCCTCGAGGAAGAAGCAGGAATCGCACGGAGTGCAACAGAACGACGTTGAGGTGGGGACCCCCGAGTCACCTGTGAGCAACGACTATTCCTCCAGCGAGGCCGCAGAATCGAAGAGCGCAGAGCTGGAGAACTCCGAGTCGGACGAAAAAGGCAACGCCTCGGTCGGTGCACTCGACGATTTGATGAAGTGGGATTCGGCCGAATCTAGCTCCAGCTGTGAGGAATCTGACGGGTTGAGCGAGCAGGGCGTCCACCCGGTGTGGAGTGACGGAGACACAGATGATGGCGTTGCGGACATCGTTAACGACGCCTGGAACCGAGATCTGGCTACTTCTTCAGGCAGGTGCATGTATCATTCCTTGAGGGACTTGGCTTGGGATTGGGGATGCCGTAACGAACATTCTTGCAAGTCAGATCTCCACATGGTGACGAATGATCGATAACCGGCGCTGCCTTTCTCTTGCATGTGATCTGATTTATTCTAACCCATGTTTCCAACGCCATATTTCGCACGTCGTTCTTGGTGGTTCAACAGGTCCGTGCTTCACCTGCGTTCCGTTGGATGCTTCCGGCAATTACGAACCCGGGTGTTAGTAAAGGCTTACTCATTAGACTACTCAGTCAGCGCTGACTGAGTAGTCTAATAATGGGTAAGCCTTTATCTATCAAAAGATACACTCTCGGCTCGTAGAATCCTGGGCTGTGAGTAGAGATCTCCGGGGACGGACCCATCGCCAGGCGCTGCCGAGTACAGAACTATGGTGCTTTTCGTAAAGTGATCAGCCCGGGATTCGAACCTGTGCGTGTACCCTTTGATAGTAAAGGCTTACCCATTAGACTACTCAGTCAGCGCTGATAACTTTTCGAAAAGCACTATAATTCTATTCTCGGCAGCGCCTGGCGAGGGGTCCGTCCCCGGAGATCTCTACTCACAGCCCGGGATTCTACGAGCCGAGAGTGTATCTTTTGGTAGATAAAGGCTTACCCATTAGACTACTAAGTCAGCGCTGACTGAGTAGTCTAATGGGTAAGCCTTTATCTACCACCGGGGTGGCAGATTACCAGTCGTAGGAGCAGAAGCCGTACGCTGAACAGGCGGCTAGAGTACGCGTTTCCGCCCAATCAACTTTCGTACCTAGGTGCTAAGTAAGGGAGACGGACGGGCGGCGGAGGCTTCTTTTTTTTAGCCACGCTGAGTGTCCGTGCTTGTTGGCATGCTATATTTTCTTATTCATATATTTTCTTATTAATATATTTTCGGCAAACTGCCTGGAACCTTACGGGGCGAGGGCGTGCCGGGCCTGTGTAGTTTGTACTGACGGTAAACATGTTCTTTGTTATTGTACTATATCATTCTGTTCGGGCATGATGTTCCTTGACTACCTTGGTATCAACTTGGTGTTCACACCTCGAGGGAGCTTGTCTCTTATTGAACGCTGTGGTTTCCAGAGTCACGTGGACGATCAACGGCGGAGGCGACTGCTGCCCACTGTCTTGTTTGCTTGTGTTTTCGTCGAAGAGAGAGGGTCGAAGTGTTCTCGAGCTCACACTCCCAATGTTACTTGCTCCAGCTTTACTCGTGGCGCAGCATATCTCAGCAAATCAACTTGTGCGGCAAGAAAGGCAGCCCTTGGAGTTAGATAGGTTTGGGTAAATCGGGGCCCCCGTGGTGGCGTGCAGTGCTCGTGTGTAAGTTTCAATCCGTTTTCGACACAACTGATGCTACTGCTGTAGTGCGTTTTCATACTTCGAGATATAATACTTTAATTTATTTAACGTGTAGGTAGGCTGGCCGTTGCTTAGGTGAGACATCAGATAGCACAACGTTATGAGTGACCAAATTCCATGACAGTGTAGCTGCCACGGTACTGTCCCTACTCCACCATTGCATTTTTTTTCTTCGGGAATCAGGAGAGTTATGCTGCTGGGTGGGTGAGGGTCCCGCTTCAACAGGCACAAGCGTGTGCGGTGCAACAACAGCAGCAGCAGGAGAGGGGGGCACCCGAACATCAATTTCAGTTCAAACCTAGCTGACGCCATTGAAGAGTTTCAACCAGTAAATTGCATTCCAGCACAATGCCAAGTGCTGTTCAACCACAAGATCAGCAGCTAGCATGATCAATGGTCTACTCGGTGTAGCCGGCACCGTGGCAGGGCATAAGCACGGTGCCTATATGCGAACGCTAGTTTTCAACTTCATCCGTGCCTACCTCTCGACCCTCTGCACTAATCAAGTTGAATTCTTGGGCAACATACTCTCTGGCGCTCAGTTCACCTTTCCTCATTTTGTCGTGGCGATTGACTACGTGGTGGGCGTGTTCTCGTGCTTTGTATCTTCGGCGGGTGCTCAGCAATGTGGTGGCGCCGCGTAGATACGAGTGGCACATTTTTTGGGGTATGGGCTATTCGATATAGTCTCAGCATAGCATGCGGGTGGTATACTACTGTATACATATGCGGGTATTGCAGTGACGAACTACAGAGGAACAAGAAGTTTCTTTATGTTTTCCTTGGGAGTGTGGTTGGTGTAGATTCATGAAGATTCTTTTTGGGTGTTTGAGCGTTATGCGTGACTTGATGCCGTGATGGTTTGACGAGCACGAGCACGCCCCCAATTAATACAACACGGCAACACGGATACAACACGCTTTTCCACACGTCTGCACGACGTTACCTACCCCTACGGCCCTTCATGGCCGAGCTGCTCTACACTCCCATCGCATACAACTGAGCCACCCGAATTATCGATCATGGGCTGTAGGTTGCGCCGCCAAGTTTGAAGCCTACAGTGGACAGAATTTGCAAATCTTGGTTCCCTAAATAGCTCGGAATAGTCTGCTGCTGGGAGCCTTTAACCTTGGGTGGATGTACTTAGGTCGAGCTGCTCTTCTGTGTATATCGATAGTTCTTGTTCCTCCGCCACTTCTTTTTTTTGCAGCCGTGCAGCCCTGCGTAGTGCGTCCGCCATTGCTGTACTCGGGGCTAGCAAAACACTATTTGTACTTNAGTAGCTGGTGGCATCAGCTACTGCTGTAAACCTGCAGTTCAGAAGATTGGGTTCAGTGGCGGCGAGCACAAGCAGTACAAGACACTGGGTGTCGATCTAACTTGCGGAGATTTGCGGAGATTGTGGGCCACTACAACGACACTCGATACCACCACCACAGAAGAAGTTTTGAGCGCGCCAACACACCCCCCCGCTGCTATAGGGTGTCCTCTAGTGATATTGGTACAATGGACCAGGTTCCTAGCAACACCGGCCTTATTTGAGCGCCTTCCGTTTGGGCTCTTTTGACTTGAATTTAGAATGGTGTGGATTTTTAACTTGGTTTCCAAGGATGCGTGTGGAGGTAGACGCGCGAAAAGCACGTTTTGAGCGGTCTCTACTGCTGCCCTGTGCCAGAATTTTGGACTTGTTTTTTTTGCGATGCCTTCCGACTGGTCT
>CACKRE030001461.1:4784-20320 GCA_902602495.3 Ectocarpus sp. CCAP 1310/34 | reverse complement strand
GCAATCCTCTGAGGATTGCCGTTTCACCTATCCTCTAGAGGATTTTGACCCTAGCCATTTGTCTACCTGTGTATTTGTATGTATGTGCATAGAATGGAGCTGTTTTTTTTGTTTTTTTCCAAGATGCACGTCTCCCTGATGTATGTGTACAGCAGGTCTACCCTGTACGGGAGATGGCGAGAACTTTCATGCATGACGACACTTCTCACTCTAGTCTAGATAGACTATGTATCCACATCCACATGCATGCACAAAATAAGTCTCAGCAGGAGTGACGCTGTCCAACATCCACGACCTAGCCAGGCAAACAAAGAAGATCCATCCACACACCAGGTATTACTACTGCTGTAGGTCTACTGCAATCTGCACTTGGACGGGCCACGCTGAAACTTACAACAACGAAGACGACGACGGCATTGAGTGCGAAGGAGGAGGAAACGTACGAACACATGCAAAATGTATGTGTGTGCGGGAGGCGGGGGAGAGACCGGGAGCGGGCGGGTATAGATGTGGAAAAGGTGGCAGTTAATCTAAATGTTGCAGCACTGAGTAAGAAGAGATGAGCGAAAAGATAAAACAGGGAACTAGACTAGAATAAATACATAGTCTAATAGTCTACGCACTGCCCAAACAACGCCCGAACCTTGACCGACTCCGGCATTTTACATGTCAACGCTTTTCGGTTTTGGTCGCCCTTCTTGCGTGTCGAGTGGGAGCCATAGGTTCTCTAGACTACTGTATGTATCGTTTCAACAAATATACCTCCTGTGCCGTCTAAGTTGCGACGTCTGACGGTCTGTGGCCTGTTTGTTATGATTGTCTGGTTTACTCCTTTTGATCGCGGTACTACTGCTGTGATATTGATTTGTCCTTGTCACCTTTCGCCAGAATTTGATCTGAGCTTCGGTTTCCCGTGGGTACGTGTACGATGAACGGACCAACACTGACTGGCTGTTGCAGCAGACATGGTTTGTACTGCATTCAATATACGCCACGTGGTGGCGCAAAACAATCCAACACCTACGGCTCTTGAGAACACTACTCATCAGGTATTTTCAATTGTCAAATCGTACAGTTTCGCTTTCGCAACCAAATCTTGCCTCGTGACGAAAGATAAATCCACGCACGACGCTTTCCAAAAGAAATATGCTACCAAACGTACAACAAAGGGCGCCGCAAATAACACACCCGACAAACACAATCATCCTCCCAACACTTTCCTTCTACACCTTCCCAGCATAACGTACAGAAGAGGTACACACGACGGCTACCAAAACAAACTTGTTGAGCTGCTCGGGAAATCGTAGAAGAAAGGTAGCCGCCGCTGATGCTACGAATTCATTACCACTCTGCCTTAGACTCCCTTCCAAGGATAGAGATGACATTGTTGCGTCTACCTGGTACTTGGAGAAAAAAAAAACACCGTAGTAGACAAGGAGCAGACGAAGCATACTACCCCGCCTGATTTCTTACATCACACTCGGCGGGGCAAAGCAGAGTGACGTGCTGTTCCACTTGACGCAGCTTGCCCCGGGAGCTGTTATCGTGTCCTGTTCATCGGGTTTGCAGTGGCCGACAGCTGCTTCGATCTCGTCTCCACCTGTAACACGGAAGAAGGCATTTTCCAGCAGCGCCAGGCCTTCTCACAAAGAGTTCCATATTGCAGCGTTTGCCTTCAAGACGGTCCAACGTGCACTAACCTTTCTGCGTACACGGTCCAGGCTTTTCTGAGTGGTGACCGTGTGTGAGTGGTGTCCACCTTTTCTCTTCGTATTGATTGCGAGCGATCTCTCATATCGTCGAATAGCCTCCGGGTACCTCTCCTGTGGACAATTGAGATACAGGGTTGAGAGAGTGAATCTCGTGCGGTGCCCGCAAACGCGAACCACCGCGTGACCCACAAATGTGAACAGACTTTATGACACCGATTCGTCCATCAGTTAGTAAAATATACACAAGCAGTGGGTTCCAAGCACCTGGTGCAAACAGACTGCAATTCTAAAACATCGACACATGCTGAAATCAACACGACGAGGTTATCGAAGTTCGGCAATCGAAACAAATGACGGCTGCTGTCACATTTGCTTCCGACAAGTCGGCGAACTAGAATTTAGAGAAAAGTACCTGCTTCTCCAACACAGACGCCCAGTTGTTGAGTGCTGTGGCCACCTTTGGGTGCTCAGGACCAAACGATGTCTCCCACATCTCGGCGACCCGCGCAAACAGTTGCTCGGCCTGGGGATAATCGCTCTGAAGAGCGAGGAAACAACACGATAGAAATGTGGCCAACGCTGGTGGGGTTGACTGCGGAGAAACAAGCATTCAACAACCACGCCCGGTTGTGGGGGCACGTGGGCACTCCATACTCCACAAACCGCCATATCAAGTTTGATCAAGTTTGCTGGAAACTTCGAATGGCTCTCACCTGATGGTACAATAACGCCGCTCGGTTGTTGCACGATAAGGCCACATCGGGGTGGTTCGGACCCAGCACCTTCTCTCGAATAGCCTGTGACCGCTTGCACAGCCGCATGGCCTCTGGGTAGTTCCCCTGAAACATGTGGGGAGATTGAAAAAGAGGTAGCATTGACTGAACGATCATCTTGGGGAGGAAGAAATGCTTAACCAGGTGCAGTTGGTGAGCACTGTTACCACCGCAGGGGGAATAGGGTCACGAGCTTTCTCGCCGATAAGGAAGAGCGTTCATACGAAATTTCCTCCGGCCGAGTTGTGCGCATACGCGACACACAGCAGTCACTTGGCAACCATTTCAGAGGGCGGTTGTCTTGGCTTGGCCTGTGACTGCTGTATATTTCTCCTGTTCTAGTCGAGTGGACAGAGGCTACCATTTCAATTTGATTATCAACGGAAAGCCACTGATTGTCATCTCCTGCATACCTCCACATACGTATGACATGGGTTTTGCAACGATGCCATATATTATGGTGCACCGGAGCTAACACGCCAGCACAGGCATCGTTACAGGGATAAAACTTGTCCCTGAATCGTGGCACTCAACTACCCTATGGTGTGAGCCATCGCACACCTTTGAGGAATTCGAGCTTAAAAATTTAGCAATCTAGTTTTTGCCGAACGGGGGCGCGACGACTCATGACTGTGCGATAACTCCGAACCGTGCAATGTCTCGCAGTGTTACGGACGGTATTACAAAGTCTCTCACCTGATTCTTCAACAACTCAGACAAGTTGCTGAGCGATGAAGCCACAAGAGGATGTTCTGAGCCTAACACCTTCTCTCGAATGGCCAATGACTGCTTAAAGAGTTTCCCGGCATCCTTGTAGTTGTGCTGCGTCGCATACAAAGCGTTTTTGTGAACATCAGTTTTTTTGTTTTTTTTGTTTTTCTCCCATCATTGGACTCTCTCTGTCGTCTGCCCCTCTGGCCCCTATCCTCCACTTCTACTAGCTAGACGACCCGACCGGGGTCACATAGGAGGGGGGGGTTGGACCCCCTCCTGCGGTTCATGCCTGAGGTATTTTTATCGCGAGAAGGGTACAGCAATCCCTTCCCTCGCGACTTACGAAGTCGATTATGGTTTACTAACAAACGAGCTTTGCAGCGCGTCGCAACCATCCTAAACCAGGATGTTATTAAGTGAGAAAAAAACTCTCTCTGCCGGGACTCGAACCCATAACCTGGCCCTTAGTAGGCTGCGAGGCTACCCACTAGACCACCGGGGCGACCGGATCTATGTACCCGGCTGATTCAGTGTAGAGCAGCGGTTCACCAACAAACCAAACTTTTCACCAAAAAATGAGCACCCTACAAAGTGTATCAGGATAGTGGTTGCGCTCTTACCTGACACCCCAACAACACCGCCCGGGAGTTAAGATCCGTGGCCACTGTTGGGTGGTCAGGGCCTAGAGCGGCTTCATTTATCTCAGCAGCTCGTTTGAACAAGGGACCCGCGTCTTTGTAGTTCCCCTAAAATGCGAGGAAGTACAGCAATGACGGCGTGGTCAAGGCCATAACAGGTTACGCGGAGGAACAAAATGTTCAACACGCACGCCCGGTTGATGAGCGGCTGAGCACAATCGGGGTGCTCCAGACCCAGCATGCTCTGTTGCAAAGCCTGTGGCCGTCAATAAGGTGACTCGGTGGTAGCGTATTGTAGTTGCCCTGCGGAACAAGTATTGGGATAATGCAATGGTCAGTCAACAACGAAGACATCTTTCCGGGACCGGCGGACGCTACAACAACTTCTTGAACAGTTTGATTGGCTCTCGCCTGCATCTCCAACAGCCCCGCTTGCTTGTGCATGACCATGTTCATAGGGCACCGTAAGGTTTGCTTGGAAATTTCTGAGGGTGCTCACCTGCTCTCTCAAGAACTCCGCCCGGTTCCTGAGCAACGTGGCAAGACCTGGATGGTCTGAACCCAATGTCTTTTCTCCGACAGCCATAGCGCTCTCGTACAACCGCCCAGCTTTTTCGTAATTTCCCTACAAGGTGAGAGAGACACGGGAACGGTGCGGTCAAGGATAGCAAACATTATTAGAGGGTTTACACCTTGTTTTGACGTGGAACTCTGGCATTTAAGGATTGACGCCAGTCCGAAGTCACGGTTGAGATTTTGACGCGAAATAATGCGCCGCTTGTTCCCGTTGACTCTTGGTACCACCGAAAGAAAAAAAAGGAGACTGCTATCGCCGGGCAAGCTGTTGGCAGCACCAAGCGCCCCAGCGCAAACCCCAGTCCCGTGAGGCGACGGGGGACCGGCCAAGTCCGTGTACCCTCCCTAATGCCTCTCTCTCTGCTCCCTTCGGGGGCAGGACAACCTTGATCACTGCAGTCAAGGTGCTGCTGCTGTGCTGGTAGTACACACACGCCTCTGCCACCATCGACCGCGCGCGCCGAACACGCGACTCGGGGCACGCGATCCCGCGCGAACTCGCCAAGACGTGTGTACAGGACCGCGTAGGATGTTTCAGCAGGGGTGGTGGATGCGTTTGCTGCTGGCGTCGCTCCCTTCCGGTGACGGTGGCTGAGGGAACATGTGTGTGTGTCGCCTGGAGAATAGCCGTCAATCTTTTCATGTCCTTTTTTGACACGGTCCGAAAAAATATCGACGTGAGAATATTGTCTCCAGAAGCGCGGCGGAACCTTTTGGTGTCAAAGCTTCCCGAGATGTCAATCTTTCACGTCAAATGTCCAAATTATAACCCACGGTGAAAACCCTATATTTTTGCCGAAAGAAATGCTTTCCCAACGACCACGGGCAGATATTGAGAGTTGCGGCGAAGACATTCACACAAGATAATGGGTGGAATCATCGTGTACATTGTTCCCGCTTCCAAGAACTTGTCCTGTACAGAAAGAAACATAGGTTGAAGCGAGTGGTCAACCTAGAACTCCAACCTACCCGTAGACATGGACATCACAAGAAATCTGACGGCTCTCACTTGCGCCTTCAACACCGCCGCCCGGTTGTTCAGAGCTGAAGCATAAGTGGGATGTTGGTCGCCTACTGTTGCACCCAGAATTTCCAGGGCCCGCACGGCAAAGGTGCCTGCGTGTTCGCACTTGCCCTGGAATGTGGGTGAGAAGGGTGACGTAATAGGGTGTTTGAAGGTTAGTATACAATAAGAGCAAAATGCGGAGGAACACATGCCCAACAACCCGATTGTTGCCTGCTACAACATCCAAACGTCTCGACGTGGGATTTCTCAGAAAATATGAAGGCCTGGCCTTTTCTGCCGAAGGCCTGATCATTTAGCACGTTCAAATTCTCAGGGCGTGAAAACATATTTAGCAGAAACATCCAATGTACTTCAAGTGCTTGCGCAACAGCGACGTTGCTGAAAAAAAAACTATTACTCCCTGAACCTAGACCCGACATTACGGACATACGACTCCGCCGCCTTGATTGTTTGCTGCATGCCCGGATAATCGTACAGAGACTGAGCCACTCAGTGAGCGATGCCCAGCAATCGGGAGAGGAGATGATTCGAACCCTGAGCATCTAAATCCGCCAATATCGCTCAACAACCAGAAACCGGGCGAGGTTCTTGAGCACCACAAAATCTACATGCCACCACACGAATTTTCCTGGGAATGTGTAACAGCTCTCACCTGCGCCTGCAACAACGCCACCCTATTGAGGAGCGTTGAAGCATAATAAGGGTGTTGCTCGCCTAAGGTTGCACCCAGGATATCCAGGATCCGGCCGTACAGGGGCTCTGCGTCCATGTACTTGCCCTGCAATGTGGGGTGGGCGCGTGACAGGGGTGTGAAGAAGACTAGAGAAGCGAATGGCGTAGGAAAAAACTATCAACAGTCTGTTGGTGAGCGAACGGGCCACATCAGATGAGCCTGACCCCGGCACCTTGTCTTGCACGGCCTGTGACCAATAAAGAGTTCCCCGGCCCCCTTGCACTTGCTTCGTGTAGCAACTAGTGGATATTATAAGAAAGTTCGCTACGAACAGCACAAACTCGGTGACAAGACCCTGCCATATTTCCAGGAAGTAGAAACGCTCGCCTGCTGTTTCAATAACACCGCTTGGTTGTTGAGCGACTCCGCCACATCCGGATGCTTCGGGCCCAGCAACGTCTCTCTCATCGCAAGGGCACGTTCATGTAACTTCCCGGCTTCCTCGTATTTGCCCTGTAAAATGGCGAAACATTGCAAAAGGAATGTGGTTGCGAGAAAAGATGCCTGGCGAGGAACAAAACGATGGATACGAAGGCAACAAACTGCCCTCGTAATCATTCACAAGGGAAAACACAGCGCCCAGTGTCCCTTGAAAAATCTGATGAAACAAAATCTTCTAATCTCAGATCAAATGACGTCGCCTGACCAGGTGACAACATCTTCAAAAGTAATGTTTTAAATTTCACGTCAAATGACGTCATTTGACCAGGTGAAAATGCAACACGGCGATGGCCTCCAAATCTTCATTGAGCAGACGGTCAGGGGAGCCCCCTTTGCACACTCTCACGCTTTATCCCTACCGCCAACCTCCCATTGTGTTCGGAGCAGCCGGCATTCGGATCCCTGCCGTGGTACCACATACATAGCTCTCCTCCGACAAGCCTTGAGGCAGGGCGGAAAGGCTGTATCGAGTTTCGTGCTAAGCCAAAGCCGCTCACCCTTATTGACCTCGCAGCTGACACCACCTTCTCCTGCTGCATATCAACTCCCAGGTGTATACTTAGATACAACGCGTGTGCACCTTTCGTCGTGTACCAGTTAAGATCCACTACAATCGACTACTACTCGTTGCTGCTGCTACTGCCCTTCATGAAGAATGCTTTACAACATGGCTGAGACATGCTGCAAACGGTCTCGACAACACTCTTCGACACACACCGTTTGAAGAAAAACAGGGAAGTTCTGTACCTACTACATTGACTGCAACTAATGCTGCGCTGACCGCCGCTTGTTCATTTGCCTCGATGAAATGTTACACACAAGAAAGACTAAACTCCATTGCTGCAAATCAGTATCACTCCTAACCTACTATCCTATGTATCCCCCTCCCTTTAAACGCGTTTCACCTACACTCGTCACACACGAAGAACAACAATAACGTTGTAGATTTCGAAACGAGCGGGAAACAGCTACACTCAAATCTACAGTACAACTCCAACTTTTGAAATTCAAAAAAAAAAAAAATTGTGGTGGGTGTATATGTACAACAACAACCGTCCTACTGCTGTACATTCTGTAGTCTACATTCAAGTCGCCTAAAACAGAAGCGAAGTATTTTCTAAAAACAGCAAGTCGTCAAACGACACTGCGCCATGCTCCCTGTCAAGGCCACATTCCACATAAAATTCAGAATGTATCCGCCTATACAGATGCTTTTTGTTCTTTGCTCCAACTGGCATCACTGATAACTCAGTGTGAGGCTTACACAAACTCAAAATAAGCCAAGTGTCCAGTTGGTTTCAATCCACTTGCTGAAAAGACTTCACCACATCCCTTTCGACTGAGGTCATATCTCGAACGGGTAGCCTTTCGGTGAGGTTATGTTTACTTTCTAAAAATGCTTGCCCGGTTGTTAAGCAAAACACTCGCAGCGCTCCAACAGTTTCCTTGGAAGTGTTTGACTGCGCCCACCTGACTCGCAAACAACGTCGCCCGGTTGTTGAGCGACGTGGCGACAAGGGGATGCTCCGGACCTAGCAACTTCACCTGTATAGCCTGTGACCGTTGATAAAGTTGCTCGGCCACAGCATGCTTGCCCTGCAAAACAAGGTGTAGTAGGTTGATGTGAGTGCTCTCACCTGCTTCTGCAACAGAGTCTCGAGGTTGTTGAGCGACTCGGCCACGTCCGGGTGTTCGGCACCCAGCACCGTTTCCCTCAAGGCAAGGGAACCTTCATAAAAAAACTGCTCCGGACCCAGCAACGTCACCTGTATAGCCTGTGACCGTTGATAAAGTTGCTTGGCCACAGCATGCTTGCCCTGCAAAACAAGGTGTAGTAGGTTGATGTGAGTGCTCTCACCTGCGTCTGCAACAGAGTCGCGAGGTTGTTGAGCGACTCGGCCACGTCCGGGTGTTCGGCACCCAGAACTGTTTCCCTCAAGGCAAGGGAACCTTCATAAAACGCCCCGGCTTTCTTATACTTGCCCTGGAGAAAGGCGGCAAAGAGTAACGGGAACGTGGTGAGTCGTTGGTATTCGAAGAAAATAAATCCCGCACCACAGCGACATCTACTGGGCACGACAATTTTTTCTGACGGCGCTCACCTGATTCTCAAATAATGCCGCCTGGTTGTGGAGCGACTTGGCTACAAGTGGATGCTCCGGGCCCAACACCTTCTCCCGAATGGCGTGCGACCGCTCATAAAGAGACTCTGCCTCAGCGTACTTGCCCTGATCCGTCAACAACAGCATTGCGCGAAAAACCGTTGAGAAAAAGTAGAACAAATAACATTCATTAACATATGTGAAAATCCCTTTATCTCATCTGTTTCTCGACCACCCCCCTGAACAGTTGCTGAGCATGAAAACATTCTACTGAGATTACCCCTGGAAGTTTTTGGCGACTCTCACGTACCTTCCCTATCTCGCTCGTCTGCAAAGCACTACAATACTGTGTATCAACAATACCACCACGATCATTTTCCCGCGGCTCTCACCAGCTCTCTCAACAACCCTGCCCGGCCATCAAGCGCTGTAGCCACCAAATGGTGCTCAGAACCATAAACCTTCTCGCATGTCGCCTGGAACCGCTCCAAAAGTGGCATAGCCTCGGTGTGCTTACCCTGGAATGTAGTGAACAGCGCGACCGAGTCGAACATGAGTCAAAATGGGATGATGGCAAAACCAAATGCCGATGATCACGCCAGATTGGTAAGACCTGTAGAATGATCAGGATATTCCGGGTCCAGCGCATTCTTCCCAGCCATAAATATTCTGGTCGAGGATACAGAGGATCAGCCTTTCGCCCTGCGCGTGGAAAATATAATTTGTTGGAAGGAATGGTCCACAAACTACTTAGGCAAATTCACGAACAAATTGTGAATTGCCGGTATTCTCACCAATAGCCGAGAATCCTCAGCAAAGTCGTTGACATTTGTCCCGAGGATCCCTAGAATCAACTCTGGAATTTCGAGCAAAGTATTTGTTTCCAGACAAAATGAAGAGGGTGCCTTTGACCCGGATGAAGGTTGAGCTAGCAAGGGTTTTTCGCGCTGTACCCCTGGCCGAAGCGAGACAGCGAGCGCGTGATAGAGGCCATTTTGGTCTCTACTTGTATTAAGGGAGGTGCTGTAGAGCTTCTCCCCAGGCTGTCAGCACCCCCTGACCTTGTCTGTCTTGTTTGTCTCTTACAGAGCAAAACACCGCTTGATATGGGAACATCAAGTTGCTATAACAGTGTCACAAGTTCCTATCGGAACGTTCCTCATGTACGCTCTTTATGGGAGCAAAATTTTGCACTAAAAGTTTGTAAACTTTTGCTATTGACGAAAATCGGGCGATCTGGAGCAAACTTTTTGCAGCTTTTTTCGCAACGAAGGTGTCGAACAAAAATTACGCGGTGAGACTTCCGCCAATCCACGTCAAGCACCTACCCCTACCACACACGGTAGACTCCCTCGCCAGCACCGTGTTCATCAATATCTCGACCAATACTAAACGAGTTGCGTCACGAATGGTATCTGGAAGGAGGTGATGCCATGGGCTGTCGGGCAACGCCAAGGTTTTGCGCCGTGAGGTGCCGAGGTGCCAAATGCACCGGGAAAGAAAGTCTGCGCTGACGCACGGCCGTCAACGGCCGCGGGCGGTTAGTACAAGTTCGGTGTTCTTAGCCGCCACAGGTATGGTTTTCCATCGATAACTTTCCGAAGGAGGAAGCAACATTAAAAGCAAGGCCACTCGGCGGGAGATAGCTCTCTGCTAAATCTTGCATGCTAAGGGTTTGGTGCCGTGGGGTATCGTGCGCGTCGACCCTCAAATACCACGTCAGAGAGCGGTTCGTTCAAGTCGCTGGCATTGTGTGCTCATGGTTTGGTTTTCCAGCAATACGTTTTCGAAGGAAGAGGCAACACGAACAACAATGCCGCTCCGAGGGAGGTAGCTCTACCCAGCATCTTGCTGATACGAATACCAGATTAGATGCCTTGGGGGTATCGTGAGTGTGGAGAAAAAGTGTTGCAACTATCCTCTCCCGCTCGCTCTGACCGGTTTGTTCGCGATGTGGCATGAAAGGTGTGCCTGCTTCTTACCGTTGCTAAGAAAAAAAGTATCACGCCTCAGCATTCCGCCAGTCCCGCGTGAAGAAAACTTCCTTCGCCCCATAGTCTAGTCAGCGTGTAACAAGTGTGATATTGACAAACAATCCCAACTAAAAGTTGCAAAGAGCCATACTTTGTGCTCCCAAAAAAAGCGGTGTTACCCCATCTTCCTGAAAGTATCACTGAGAGACTCGTGAAATGTAAACCCAAGCGTATTGGACGCTTGGGCTCAAAACCTGGCAAACCAGAACATTCTTGCGCCGGTGCTTGTGGCTTTTTTGTTCGACGTTCTTGGCACCCCACGACCCCCAACCTTGGCTAACAACCTTGGCTACCCCGTTTGCACCATTGGTCTAGCTTTCTCGGGGTGTTAGTGGAGAGGCAGGTCGTGCTCTAGTGAAAAAAAAACTACTGTGCTGCAGAGCTCAATCGTGTTTTCTCGTCTTCCCAACCATTCTCCCCACACCCTCGACACGTGATGATCTTAACCCTTGACTATTTCTTACGGACCATAGGCCCAGCGTTCGAGGGGTGCCCATGGACGGGTACACGTAGCATGTCTATTTCATCACCAACACATGGGTGAACGTGTCGACGACATGTTTAGAAGCACTGCGAAGAGTTGAAAACTATCGCTAACGTTTCCCAACAGCCGGAGCAGGAGAAAACGGGAAAGGTGTACGAGCTCGAACCGGGAATGGAGTCTTGGAAAAATCCGGCACATGTACTTCCCACAAAACTCCTAACCTACAACCCGGGATTGGAACAAACATTCATAACATAGCAGGGAATCGGGAGTGACTAGCTTGCACCTCACATGAAACCATGCGATGATTTTCTGAAGGCTTTCCCATCGCCTGAACCTCATACAAACCCGCAGCCATGGCTGGGAACTGTAGCAACGTTTGCATGGCCGCGCCTCACGAATTTCTCCCGAGTCTCCTGCCCGGTTGTGAACACTATTCACAAAGTTTACCTTTCACCACATTTCCTGGAAGATTGCACCGGCCCTCACCTGACACCTCAGCAACGCAGCCCAGTTGCTGAGCGAAGAGAACACATCAGGGTGCTCCGGACCTAGTACCTTCTCGCGTATGGCCAGTGATCGCTGATGGAGTGGCGCGGCAGCAGCATACTTGCCCTGCGCAACAAATGGAGGGTTGGCGTAGGGCGGTAGAACGGCCGGGCTTCATCTAACCTGCCTTGTACTGTGATGAAAAGGCATGAGGTCAAAAACAAGAATCGCGGAGGAACAAAAGCTGTTAATTGCACCCTGTTGTCGTGCCCTACTCATGCAAGACGTTTCCTGGAAAATCCTGACGGCTTTCACCTGGATCTTCAACAATACCGCCAGGTTGTTGAGTACTAACGCCACCGCAGGGTGGGCTGAGCCGAGAGCATTCTCCTTGATGGCGAGGGAGCGTTCCCACAGAGGTTCGGCTTCCGCATACTTGCCCTTGAATTCGACGAAATTGCACCAAGGGAATGTGGCCAAGGAGCTAGAAATTTGAACGAATATCGACAACCTCGTCCATATGCTGAGCCGTGTGGCAACATCTGGGTCGGGGCCAAGCGTTATCTCCCCAAAGACCATGGCTCGAGCATACAGAGGGTCCGCCTCTTCGCACTTGCCCTGTGAAGCACGTGATCTCGTTGCGAGGAAGCGACAACAATATTTCAATACCACGGGTGGGCCCTACGAAAGTCCCTGGAATCTTCTGACGGCTCTCACCTGCTTCTCGAACAACCCCGCCAAGTTATTGAGATCCATTGCCAACCTTGGATGCTCGGGTCCAAGAACGAGCTCATTCGATGCAGCAGCTTGTTTGTACAGAGTTTCTGCTTCCGAATACTTGCCCTGATACGAGATGGACCAAGAGAGAAGCAAATGTGTAAGACCTTCCTAGCTGTTTCCGTGAAGAAACACTTGTTCAACAACCACGGCCGGTCGTTGAGAATCGTGGTAGCATCAGCGTGATCCCGTCTCAGCAACTGCAATTGTTCGTAGAGTGGCTCAGCGTCGAGGTGCCCTGGGATACTTTTGAACAGTGGCTGGGTCGTGATTGGTCAATAACTAAGTGCGGGGAACATTTGTTCAACGAGAGCGCTCGGTTTTTTAGCACGGCACGAAATCACCACAAGAACTATGCCGGTTCGGGCCTGATTTTACAGCAATCCGGCTCTACGGCTCTACCCATCAGACAACAAAGTTTGTTGATCCGCGACCAGCGTTCTAGCGTTAAACGCGGACCCAATGTATGCTGCAGGAGCAACACAATGTGCTGAACAGACGAGAGTCTTTTGCCGACGTTAATCGCATTTGATCGTTGGATTTCTCACACCGATCTGCAATGTCTTTCAGTATGCACTCTGCGAATTCTTCTGAGGCGAGCAATGCCTATCGATAGGAATATCATGCTGATATATTGAGGACAGCAATGCCCATTAGCCCATTTCTATGGCAGAAACATCCAAAATCTGACAGTTCTCGGGCCCTGTGTCAGTTGCAATCACATACTATCATTTCAGATGAGTGATGGGTGCCCGATGTGTGAGCCAATATGCTGATATCCTGGACAATAGAAAGGAAACACAATTATTAATAGCGTCTACAGTAGCCCTACGAGGTAGTTGGCAATAGATATTGCCGGCTACATGGTAAGACTTAGTGTGGGCATTCGAAGTGCGGACACCAAATCCACAACTGACTACGCTCCTCTTGCTGTTGTCGGTAGAAAGATGAATACAGAAATTGACTATCTGTCTGGCGAGAAGGAACGGTTTCCTTCCTACTTCAGTCTGTAATGACATCGTTTGGGTTCTTGCGCGCCTCCTCGAACAAGACAACAAGAAACTGCTTGAAACAAAAAAGTACTCTATTCGATGAATGCCATTTTCGTGGGTCTAACAGTGGTTTTCGCTAGCACAAACGATATCAGTATGCTCCGCGTCAACAACGAATGGATAGTCTCCAAACCCTAGTTCTCGAGCCAAGAACAGAGAACCAAACGAACGTCGCGGCCTCCAGACCATGAAACATACGTCAATACTCTGCCAAGCGACATAGTTCGACGAGTCCTGGAATGGTTTCCTCGGTCGTTTTGCTTGCGCCTCACCTGTTGCAGCCGCACATAGGCGAGTCTTGCCCTGGCTGTATTTAAGCGGAGTAATGCTCGTCTTGATTCCTTGCTGCCATGGTCCTCAACACCATGTGTTTTGCGCTCGGCGTCCGTAAGTCGCTGGTACATTTACGTCGCGCAAAAGGAAGCATATAGACGCAAGGTTAATGCGAACGGGTCCGTTGCAGAGGTGGCCCAAAACAGAAAAAGTGCTAACAAGCGATACGACCACAACCGTATCTCCCAAAGCGGGTTACCTGTCCAAGGTCCTTCTCGACCAGATCATACTGTCCAGCAGCGACCTGAAGGTCCGGTAGACAGTATCCAGTTCCACGCCAATTCTGCCCCGCCAGGCGCATCATCTCTTTCGTGACCTCGATGGACAGGTTCTTGTACAGGTATTCTGCACGCAAATCCGCAACTACGTTAAGCTCCCGCGCCCACTTGTACACGGCGTGTTGGCCGCCTTTTAACGCAAAGAACTCGCGCAGCTGCAGCTGAATCTCACATAGGTGATTGTTCACGACGGGGTTGACTTTCACATCCCGGTAACCGCTTGGCATCCAGTCGGAGTTGAAGCCGTTTTTCACCCGTAGAACATGGTGCGGCTACAAGAGCAGGTTTGAAGGGGTATCAGGAAACGAGTTGGATTGTTGTCAAAGGTAACACCTTGTTGGAAAGGGTCGTATGGGGTGTTGCACAGTACTCGCATTTACCAGGTACGGATCTATGGCGCATGACAAAAAGACACGACAGACGTATTGTTGATACGAAATCGTCGCACTACTACCCCAAGCATCGCGGCCGAAATCTCGGGTTGAATTTCCGAATCTTCTTCAGTCGATTTCAGATCAAGCAGCAAGCGATCGGTACGGCGCAACTTGCAGGATTGCGGGGCGTCTGCAACTCTGCCCTTTCTTCTGACCTTGGGCAGCCCCGTGATAGCCGAGTACACCTCTTTCAAGGCCTCCGGTGTGGCACAGACCACAGTCACCCTAGCCATGTCAGCAACCTTTCGGACGTCCCCACCACAGGACTTCCTTGCCTTCTCTCGCGTGCGATCCCGTGACTTGACGTCAACGTACTGTACTACGAATTTACACGAGTCGTGCGCAATCTTGGATACGAGCTCGTCCAGATGCGGCTTTGTAAGCTCTGCGTCCGCAAGATAAAAGTCTAGCTTCTTTTCGAGTTCCTCGTCTTCGTCGCAGTCCTGTAGCTCCAATACTTTGGGCTGGAGGACTTCCTTCCACCGAATCGGGACGATGCTGCGAAGACATTCAAGCCCTCCCTTCTTGTTGAGCTCGTAGTACAAATCGTCGTATGCTTCTTGAAACCTCGTTACCGCCTTGATTTGAAGGTACTTGAGGATGTTCACCTTTGCATCTCTACTAGCAGGCGACGTATCACTTCCACGCGAGGTCTTCAGCTTGGCCTCCAGATCGCAAAGCTCCTCGATATCCATGCCCATCTACGGCACAAAGCAAGCGACAGGACACGAGAGAGAGAGAGAGAGAGAGAGACAGTGACGGAAACGAGCAAAGAGATATGTAGTTGATGAAGTAATTGTGTGATATTCTCCTGGTCATCATTAGGGGGAAGACGTACGAAGGTGGCGGCGCGCAACAAACAAGGAAAATTTTCCGTCCATGACATCATGGTATCATGGACACGGACACGTAATATGCTCTGGAACGAGGCGCCCATGTG
>CACKRE030001460.1:148139-179319 GCA_902602495.3 Ectocarpus sp. CCAP 1310/34 | reverse complement strand
CCCCCCCCCTGATGCCAGGCGGGGGCATGTATGTACTTAATCCAACTATTCGAAAGCATCTGAACAAAATTTAGTCTTTCTGTGTGTATATTTGTTTCTCCTAATTATNGATCGGGAAAATGGCGGAAATCTGCCGTGCCGCAGTACCCCGTCTTCGCTGTTGGCGAGAAGGTGGCGAATCACCTCTTCTCTCTCCAAAACGTTGAAATTCTTGCGTCTCGTCCCTTGAGAGGCACTCCCAGCAGCGGACATGGCTCAACAGCAGTTGGGAAGGTGTTTGACCGGAGCTACAAAGTTGGGGTGGTGAGATCGGGCGAGGTCTGCTGCTGTGGGCTGCACCTTGCTGGTGTGTGTTCAGAAAGACCCCGGTTCTGCGCGCTGCGCAGCAGTGCGGTGGAACCAACAACAAAAACGGTTCGGGAAAAGAGAAAAGAGTTCTGCAGGTTCTGCAGGCCCGAGTTAGAGAGTTAGACCGCTTTTTGTCCAAACCGCCCTTATATTTAGAATCGGAGGAAGTATATAATAGCACCGCCGATCGCTGATTCGCTCCCTGTCTACTGCCTGCCTTCTGTCGCCCTGTCGTCTGTGTCACCCGACGGCTTTCATCAGCCAGCAACGACTCGCTAATGACGCCGTGGTTTTTCTCTCATTTTGGACTGGCGAAGAATTGGGGATCTGGCCTAAGCCGTTGTTCATGATCACCAGACGCCAACCCAACGCACAGCAAGGAGAGAGGCTAGCATACTGGTGCAGTAGCACTATTGTACATTGATACATCCCTGCTGTTGGTGGTGGTTCGTGTTGGTGTGGCCGGTAGGACTGCTGCGTAGATAGAAAGAGTTGCGCTTTCTCTTTGCCGTTCATTGGGATTTCGCGGACATGTTACCGCAGCAGGACGGCAAGGGATCTTCATCTCATTGCACGCATAACATCTGTAGACTACAGCCCGACTCGTACTCTACTATTCTTCCTCCTGTTATTGTTTATGCTTGAGTGGTGCGGCATGACTGCGCAGGGTGAACGCGAGAGCCAGACGCTCTTTTACGCCGTTGGGAGTTATGGACGGGCGGCGACGACATCGTATCGTTACACCACACAGCAAGCGCGGATCTCAACGATCTCATGGTTGCACCGCCTCACCCTGCATACTTGCTGCTACAATCACCGCTGTTTCTGTTACCCTTGACTACTGCTGACCTTCCTTACTTTTGCGAGGGGCGGTGTACTTGCTGATATGCATGGATAGCTCTACATGACGGCAGATGATTCTTGATGCTCCTGCTGTAGGTGCTGACTTTTTGGGCATTGCCACAAATACAGCATCGACAGGGGACAAAGGGACAGTTATCCAAGTTAAAGACAGCTCGAAAGCTATCCTCCTGCTTTCTGCCCATCTACTGCAGAAATCCGCTTGTGAATCGACGGCGTGATGGTCGAGATATCAACAACTTCGCAGAGAGAAAGCCGCGAAAGAAAGGTAGAAGGCCTGGAACTTTCTCTGTTTCCTTTTCGTTTTTTCCAGGCGCTACCAGAAAAAAATTGCTCCAAGCATGGCAGAGTCCATCGGGTGTTAATCATGCAACAGATGTGGTTATTAAAGCCGCTCTCGTCTAAGCCACTGACCGGCGTTTGCTGTAAGATGTGACGTTTCTGTATCGGTACGTGCTTACAACCGTTGGACTAATAGTTGGTCCAACGGTTTTAAGCACGTACCGATACAGAAACGTCAATTATTGCACGCAGGTAAGACTAGCAGACACGGGAATGGTTTCTGTCTCTACCAGCTGGTCTCTACCCCGGTTTGTGTGTTAGTTTGAATGTAAACGAATGATGCTGAGTGACCAGAATTTGACTTGAACATGAGGCTTGGTCATGTCCGGGCCATGACACAATGCACCACAGGCGGTGGCATAGTAGCGGGTGCTGGCTCGTGAATAGAAGTGAAGGTGCATCATCGTGATATTTCTATTTTGCGCGCATTGCGGTAAGAACCATTCCACCTACATACTGATCGTGAGACCCATAGACTCATACCTTCCTTTTCTGGACTCGATCATTGGTTGAGGTTGAAGAACTCCTGACATGTTCTGTGGAGTCATGCAGATCTTCCACGTTCGCAATTAGCCGTCATCGCCATGACACGAGTCTTTGGCGAGACCGATCGTAGCCTCCGCATGAGTTTCAAAATTTATCGACAACCTATGTGCAGTTCCCGCCAACAGCAACTCCAGTCCACCGAATACGCATGATGCCCTTCACAGAAATATGTAGCATTGTGAAGTCAAATCACATCCGCGCGCACAGCCTCAGGAACAAAACGCCTTTTCCTTCCTTTTCGCTGAGAGGTTGGTTCTTCCGAACGGGCGGCGACAATATCCGCGTGCTATCACTCACACCCTTTTATACGTGGTGTGGAGGTCAGGATATGGAGATTCAGGGAGCACAGATACACGTACATTAAGAGAAGGATCTGAGGGAATATGTGATATAGATTACCGTTCTCCGAGGGTCCACAACTCTTGTGATTCGCCACGGCTGCGAAGAGTTGATGAATCTTTAGGAGAATGGGAAAATGGGTCTACAAAGGCTCGCCCACTCTCCGCACCACCCTAGCTTGACTGAGTTCGCTCGGTCACGCTTGGCATTCCTCGCCACTTTGTACCGAAGGAAATAGCCAACCTCCGGTGGCAGGACATAGCCACCACAACCCCGGACTCTCCGCTCATCGCAGAGTAGAGAGCTCCATACTGGCGTTCGACGAAGCGTTTGATCTTTACAACCCACGTGTGAAACATGGANCACCCTAGCTTGACTGAGTTCGCTCGGTCACGCTTGGCATTCCTCGCCACTTTGTACCGAAGGAAATAGCCAACCTCCGGTGGCAGGACATAGCCACCACAACCCCGGACTCTCCGCTCATCGCAGAGTAGAGAGCTCCATACTGGCGTTCGACGAAGCGTTTGATCTTTACAACCCACGTGTGAAACATGGACTCCAATCCAAGGAAGCAAGGGAAGAAAAAGGACGGAGGGTCGCAACAACAGCAGCAACAGCAGAAAAAGCAAAAGCAGCTGACGCCCAAACCGCCAGCAACGCCGCGTCCCGGCGCTGCTGCCACTACCAATCACGGCCTGGCTAAGCCCCAAGAGGGACAGCCGAAGCCTGCCCAAGCTGGGGAACCGGCCGGTGCGGTTGCGAGCGTAGCACCCTCGCAGAGCAGTCACCATCGCGGGTATTTCCACGCCCTGGTCGGTGACGGTCGTGATAGCGACAACAACAGCAGCAGCGTTGGCGACGGCGCCAAGGCCGGTAGCACCCAAACCCTCGACACCGAACCACTCCCTGACGACGACGATGACAACGACGACCACCTTGCACGAGACATCCTGCAAAACCGCGCCGACGCCGCCAGTCAGCAGAGTGCATCGCTCTTGGCAAGCGGCGGGCCGCTGGAGGCTGTCCTCGTCGGAACGGTCACCAAGGCAGTGGAGGCGGAGAAGGACCCGCCGGCATGGGTTCTTAGCATGCTTATGCCGGGAGCCGCTCACCAGCAAGACATCCAGAAGGTGAATCCGCGTTCGCTTGCCCCCGATCTAGAAGCAGAAAATCGCTCTGGTATGCACACGACAGCAAGTGTTCAACAGACCCCTGCTAGGAATATGTCTACACCGACAATTTCACCTACTAACCCGGTACACCATAACACGGTAAACCATGCCTCACCGAACCAGGTAAACCAGCAAACAGTAAACCAGGACAACCCTACCCCGGTACCCCAGCCCACGGTAAACCAGGACGTGATTTGTACGGCGCGATTCACTTTGAAAGCTACTGGCCTACCTCCTGATCTCAAGCTCGAGTGTCTGCCTCACGAAGATGTTCCGGGAAAAATGGCGCGTTACAGCGCACACATCGGTTTTTTGTCTGCCGACAACGTCTCTCAAAGCACAATCGATCATCGCGCAATGAAACATCTCGCGCTCTTCGTGCGAGGTGCAGCAGCTCAAAGCCTCAGCCTCATGCTTAGCTCATCTCTCGAATGGCGACCGCCAGCTCAGATAAATGCGTTGCGTGCACGTGGTGAAGTGGTCCGAATCACACCTCCGAAAACATGGAAGGCATGGGTCACGGCATTCACCACACCGTTCGCTCCCGCCAACCGAATTGCTCTTCTTGCACGTGATGTCATGACATTAGAAGCGAAGACTAGCGAATCAGTTGACGTGTTTGCGCTCAGAGTATCACGCGCGTATGCCAGACTTCTAGCCGAAGCTGAACGCACGGCTCCGCTGAATGTACCACCTCATGAACACGCTTTCAACCAAGCTCTCACTGCATCTTTTGAAAACGGTGTACACCCCCACATTCGCGTAGAGATGATGCAGGCAGATCCATCCGATTCTTTCATGGAGTCTAAAGCACGTGCTCGTAGACACGAGTCCAAAAAACTGCACTCGCCCCCTGCCCCCACCTCGGCTACCGCCTCTACCGTATACGGTTCTGTTCGCCCCGGGGAGCTCCAAAGTACTGCGGACGACAACAAGGACCGCATCACTGCCATTAAAAATTAGATTTCAGGGCAGGAGGCGTACGTGTCCAATGGTGGAGCATACGGCGCGCAACGCGGTGGACGTGCTCAGCGGGGGTCTGACAAACGTGATAAGGATAATTCCAAATCCCGGGGCCCTCCCGCGCGGACGAAGGCGAAAGTATCGTTCGCTGGTACTGCCAGGTCCGACACCGCCAAACCTAGGAAGGAATGTGACTTTATTGGTTGCCAATTCAGTAACGTAAGCTTTACGCACACCCGTGCGGAGTGCAATAATGAAGAAGTCGCCAAAAATGAGGGGTACAAAGTAGCAAAAAACTAAGGTCGCCCGACTAGGCAGCATCCCTCGGCCAACGTGGGACACCGATCATTTGGTTCTGTCAAACCAGTATGTATTAACTTGGATAGACCTCAAAGCACGAGCAAGCAGAAGAGAGCCAGAGTAGATGAGAAAGATTCAAAGCAATGTCAAAATGGTGTACGATCTCTGGTGGAAATAACAAGAAAAGCCAAAGAGCAGCGCTGTGGCAAGACATTTGAAGTACATGTACCACGAGAACATTCTCGCGAAGGTTGTAGCAGCAAGCAAACACGAGGAGTCCCGAAGTCAAGTACCCGCACAACTGATGCAGTAGCCGCTGTAGATCCATCACTAGGGGATAGCACCCAAGTAAGACAAGTAGCCGCCTGCTTAGCGCCGCAAGCCTTGCACGTAGCTACCGTAGCTGGGGACTTCAGGTCGAAACATAGGTCCAACCTAATGAGAAATAACCGTAATGAAGAATTTCATGCTTTTTACATGTCTGCACTCGCTGGATGTCCCGTGTGTCCATCGGTTTTGCGATCGACATCCAAGCGAGTACGTGTGCCCGCCAGAATCAACAATGAATTGGTTGACGAAACAACAATCGACACGGCGTATGACATACCATGCATTTCACGGAAGTTCATGAGAAGTCACAACACGTTGCAAAACACGGAAATATTTCCAGTGCCCCCTGGAGCAATCAATCTGCGCAGCGCCGATGGTTCGCCCCTCAAAATTGCAGGGTACACTCGATTTGAACTGACAGTAGGAGAAACCGCATTACCTGTTGAAGCCCTAGTGCTGCCGTCTTTGGGACCTGATCTTATGCTACTCGACTTGGTGGTGTTCTTGATTGGCAAGCGGAAGAACTGTCGTTTAAAACAACAACCAAAATTCCAGCAGTTCACCGCAAAACTCCCTACTCCGCGACCGATCAGGAAAACAATATGAACTGTTCTGTGATACCAGTAGAGAGGGACACACGTGTAGTGCCTGTATAGGCTACACGGAAATGCAGCATTCCTGCACAACATGAAACAGCTGTCGAAATTCATTCGCTTGATGCGCCAGATGAAACCACAGTGCCGTAGTTGGACCACGCATCGTAACGTCCGATGACGTTGGTAATCAGGATATACCAGATGCATTCCGCAGGGTGATACTAGCACGCACAGTCTGTCACTGGTATGAGCACAACAAAGGTGCAATGGTGCAACTGGCCAACCCTTCTCACAGACCGGTATCCCTGAAGAGAAATACACCTCTAGGCTATATCTCTCCGGTGAAAACAGTACTGCCACAAACAATGAGCAGCGTTCAATAGAGCCCTGACAAAACGGAAAAAATCCGTACAGATCTCAAGAAGGCATCAGCCAAAGCTTTCAGCGATACAACTGTTTCGCTTGACCAGTATGAAGAAATACCAAACTGTGCACCAAATGTTGGAATATTCAATGTTGGTCATTCGGATTTGCACTGCTGTCACCTAAGGAGTACCACCGGAATAGTCTTCGGTATGTTGACTCAGTAATCGGATCATTGTACACACCTACGGGCTACACATTGAACCATAGAAAGTATGGTACATCGGACTGTTGTCCTATAGGATATTCTAGTAACGTTGTCAAACGTCGGACTGGCCGTCTATTACCGTGATCGGTACGTTGCAATAGCCCGTGGGTGTTTCCTCTCCGTGATGACGGTGGATGGCTCGCCCCCGTGGTGGTCGCCCCCACTCGCTCACTTCTCTCTCTTTCTTCTTATCCTTTCTCTCTTCTCTACTTTCGGCCAGCGCCAACACAACCATATCATGTGGCCTACAACACAAGTATACTTTACAGTCACTCTGTGAGCCTCTGCACACTATTACTACACAGTGGCCACTGCCAGGGATACACCAAATACCGTTCAGTATTCTCCCTCAGCTCTAAAGAACTGGGCAAATGTACTCTCACAGAGGCTGATTTTCCATTACAACCAGGAACAAAACCAGTCAACAGAGCTCCATATCGTGCAAATCCACGAATGCAAGAGGTTATTGACAAATGTGTTGGTGAAATGGAAGAAGCTGGGATAATCGAACAAAGAGCGAGCCCATGGGGGTCAGCAGTAACGTTGGTAGCAAAAGCTGACAGCAGTCTCCGATTCTGTGTAGATTACAGAGCGACGATCAACAAGAATTTAACTCGTAAATCGTGGCCAATGTCTGAAATGGCAAGTCACATTGACACAGTAGCAGGTGCTAAATACATCACAGTCTGCGACGTACAAAGTGCATACGACCAAATACCAATTGCCGAAGCAGAACAAGACAAGACTGCATTCGTTACTCGGAAGGNACTCGTAAATCGTGGCCAATGTCTGAAATGGCAAGTCACATTGACACAGTAGCAGGTGCTAAATACATCACAGTCTGCGACGTACAAAGTGCATACGNAAAGAGCGAGCCCATGGGGGTCAGCAGTAACGTTGGTAGCAAAAGCTGACAGCAGTCTCCGATTCTGTGTAGATTACAGAGCGACGATCAACAAGAATTTAACTCGTAAATCGTGGCCAATGTCTGAAATGGCAAGTCACATTGACACAGTAGCAGGTGCTAAATACATCACAGTCTGCGACGTACAAAGTGCATACGACCAAATACCAATTGCCGAAGCAGAACAAGACAAGACTGCATTCGTTACNAGAGACTCCCACAGGATGACCAGGGTAGCGGCTTGAAGCTACGGGCTAGCCCTTCAATTCAAGCTACACAGCAAGCTCCACCTCTCAGTGGTAGTCCGGCTACAGCGTATCGCGCAATCTCGCTCTCAATCAGATGCTACGCTCTCAATCAGGCGAATATGTTGTTAAATGGGTTTTTAAACGACTCCCCTCTGGCATCGCCAATGCGCCTTTCCTGTTTCAACGTACGATGGCATTGACATTCGCACATTTTGGTCCAAAATCTGGTCTTCTCGTGTACATGGATGATCTTGTTTGTTGTTCATCGACATGGGAGGGTCATATTTTCTTTTGGAAAATATCTTTCACGCGCTACAAGCCGCAGGTCTGACATTAAAACCATCAACGGTGCAATTGCGGCCAAAGGAAGTGAAGTATTTGTGGCATATTCTTCCGCAGATGGCATACGTTTAGGTGAAGATCGGATAAAATCGATACTAGATTTGCCAACGTCAGNTCGCACATTTTGGTCCAAAATCTGGTCTTCTCGTGTACATGGATGATCTTGTTTGTTGTTCATCGACATGGGAGGGTCATATTTTCTTTTGGAAAATATCTTTCACGCGCTACAAGCCGCAGGTCTGACATTAAAACCATCAACGGTGCAATTGCGGCCAAAGGAAGTGAAGTATTTGTGGCATATTCTTCCGCAGATGGCATACGTTTAGGTGAAGATCGGATAAAATCGATACTAGATTTGCCAACGTCAGCAAACATCAAAAGTTTGCGATCAGTCCTAGGAACGGTCAACTATGTCAGGAATTATATCCCAGACTTAGACGCCGTCACCGCACCAATTGTCGACCTTACCAAGAAAGACGCAGTGAAGTCGGTAGCGAAGCGAAGGGGTCCGAAAGATGATGCGGCATTTGCCGAAGTGAAACGATTACTCACAAATGCTCCCGTTTCACATTTTCCGGACTTCTCTTAAGAATTTTGTCATCCACGTAGACGCATCTGAAGTGGGAGCAGGAGCATTCCTGGCACAAGAGAATGGCGATGACGTGAATATCGTAGCATGCTTTAGCCAGCGATTCAACAAAAGCCAACAACTCTACTCTGCCACCATGAAAGAATGTCATGCTGTTGTTCTAGCAATTCAACACTGGCGTCCTTATTTCTGGGGTAGACATTTGGCGTGTGTGACTGATCATGCGGCATTGCGATATCTTTATGCGAACACGTCAAATATGCTCACCATATGGGCAATCGCACTGCAGTCCTTCGATTGCACGGTAAAACATAAACCGGGGAAGTTGCATGTAGTGCCGGATACGTTATCGCGACTTTTTGTGTTTGATAATGAACAAGAACGAACTGCGCCGAACCTTGCACCGATTTGCCGAAATGTACCGGACGATCTAAAGCTGCAACTACACATGTCAAACAGACCATACCAAGTCTCGACTGACAAATTGGATAATGTGCAACCAGTCCTTAGTGATAGGGAATTCTTCATAGTCAATTCAAATTTTGTCAGCGCCACGCAAGTATTTGAATCTGTCGATCATGAGAAATTGGGCAAGAAACAAGCCGAAGAATACGGCGAATACGTCCAATACATTTTAGACGCCAAAGTACCGCTACCAGACAACGAAACGGCAACATCAATGTCGCACTATTCCATTCAAGACGGTTTACTGTTTAAATCGTATCTGCCAGGACACCTACGAAAACGAAGCACTTTTAGTGATCAACTTGTAGTCCCGCATGACCTAACCGGTTAAGTGATGCACGCATACCATGATCACGGTCTTTCAGGTGGACACCTCACACTTCGTCCAACGTACGAAAAAATACGACAAAAATATTGGTGGCAGTCAATGAACCGTGACATTCGGACTTGGTGCCTAGAATGCCAGGCATGTCAACGGAGAAAGACACCTCACCGCCGTCCGAAACTGCCGACGGGTCACGTACCTGTACAGCGGCCGTTTGAAAGAGTGTCAGTCGACGCAGTCGAGTACAAATCACTCTCATGTCAGCAGTCGGAGTGAGATGCAAATACGTGCTTTCCATGATGGATCACTTGACGCGTTATGCAATTCTCACACCAGTTGCAAACAAAATTGCTGAAACGGTAGCACGTGTAGTCTAGTCATTGATCGGATTATCAATATCTTTGGCCCGCCTGAAATGCTGCACTCTGATCAAGGCACTGAATTCGAAAACAAGATAATCTATCAGTTGCAAACAATCTTGTGCTACAAGAAAACACGCACGACGCCGTATCGTCCGCAAGGTAATTCGGTCTCTGAGCGTGTGTATTCAACGATGCATTCCATGCTCGCAATGCCTAGTTCCATGAATCGTGACAACTGGGCGGATCTCCTACCAATGGTTCAACTAGCGTATAGACTAATGCGTCATCAAATATAACCATGCATGAGACACGGTACTTCTTGATGTTTGGTCGCCAAGCACGGTTACCGGTGGATGCAATTCTCGGAATCCCACATGTAGGACCAACTGCAGATACCGAGAGTTTTGCTCGAAACACACGAGAAAATATACAAGTTGCTTTCGAACTACTAGCGCGAAGAAACCTCACGGCACGTGCAGAGAAGCAAGCTGCGAAAAACGAAAAGTTACCACAGTACCCCGTCTTGAAACCTGGTCAACAAGTACTCGTATGACGACCACACCAGGATTTAGATGGACCAAATCCGAAGCTGTTCTTACCTTGGCGAGGCCCGTATACCATCTATCTGCTCGCAACTATCGCCGGTTGTGTATAGGGTGAAGCGAGTCAATGAAACACGAGAATCATCCGTGCACCTTGCCCATCTAAAACAGTACCATGAAAGGGAAAAACCACCAGCACCACAGTTTGAAAAACTGGATGAAAATGTCCTTGGGAAACAAATTCCCTCACCTGCCCTTACAGCAAACGACGAATATCAACCGAAAATTGAAAGATACGTCATACTGAAAGTGGTAGGGCATCGAAGCGGTCAAGGCCGAAAAGGTCCGCACAACTATCGATATCGTCTAAGACTGAAAGGATACGGTCCAGAATCAGATCTGATGTATCGTGCCGACGAAGTGCCGCAATGCCACGAAATGATTTCCGCATACCGATCAAAACATGATCTGGACATCGAGCCTGCCAAGAAGTCGTCCTAAGTGCCGCAGGAAAAAGCGAAGCGAAAACGCGACGAAGGTAGGAATCCGAGTACAAACACATGCGCAAAGCACAAGGCAAGGCCAAACACGTCGTGTACCAAGCCAGCAAAATGCGTGAACAAGAAAAGTACTCAGCGGAAAAGTAAACGAAGTCCGCAGGCAAACAAAAGATGCATTTCCAGAGTGTCTAAACGGTGAAAGGAATAGCATCCAAACAATAAGGTTGCTATCCAGCATTTGGTTGGGTCACATGCTGGCGAGGAAATGTCAAGTTAACCCGTCTCTAGTGGAATTGAGGGTCGCAACTCGATGACACTAATCATAAGTGACGGAAACAGTCTTTAGATTGTCGAACACCGTATGCCTATCGTACTCAATAAGCAACACAATTGCTTACACCCAGCGGTATGGTTACGCCAACCAGAACCCGGACAATGTACAAATTCTTGATACATTACAAGAATAAGCTTTCACACATCATTGATTGACATGAATACCTGGTAGCTTGTACGAGCTTTGGAGAGGTCAAATCCGTCCGGTGTTGCGTCCAACACGTGTGTATTCCACACGGCACTGTCAGCTGTCTTCGGATGTTGAGGGAGAGATTTAATTTTCGAAAAGCTGTATCTGGATCCAGTGATACGTCCATTCCTGCTCTACAAGAAACATGCAAACATGCATGTGCGCCAAAACCCAACTTCAACAAGCTGAGCTTTCGGCGAAGAAAAAGGGGGGCTATGTGGAGGTCAGGATATGGAGATTCAGGGAGCACAGATACACGTACATTAAGAGTAGGATATGAGGGAATATGTGATAATAGATAGCCGTTCTCCGAGGGTCCACAACTCTTGTGATTCCCCACGGCTGCGAAGAGTTGATGAAGATGAATCTTTAGGAGAATGGGAAAATGGGTCCACGAAGGCTCGCCCACTCTCCGCACCACCCTAGCTTGACACTTTTCGCTCGGTCACGCTTGGCATTCCTCGCCACTTTGTACCAAAGAAGATAGCCAACCTCCGGTGGCAGGACATAGCCACCACAACCTCGGACTCTCCGCTCATCGCAGAGTAGAGGGCATCTATAGTGGAGGGAATTTCATTGCATGACCTACAATATCTGGTGACGACCAATCCAACGCGCACCGTCCCATTTCGTACTGTTGATAGAACCCAACGAACGAATGGACGGCCAAGCAGGAGGCGACTTCGACATCACAAGACGCTCTCGCTGCTGTGTCGCACGTCATCTTCGTTCACTGAAAAAGTCTCACAGGGAACACTTCATGGCTCCATTCATTGCAGTTGTGTCTCAGTCGCACATAACATTATATACCCTGTACGCCAACAATTTGCCTCTGCGGTAGGCCCGAATAAGAGCGTTATCCAAGCCACAAAGATGTAAATTCACTCGAAGGACACCACACGATCGTGCCAAAGTCTACAAATCACTTATGAAAGATTAAGAAAGCTTTAGAAAAACCAACCCTCCTTCGGTCCCAGGTCAAACGGTGCCGGTACCGTCTGCCCGGCCAGCTAGCGTCTCCGTTTCGGTACCCCCCGAGTCCCACCGGCCGAGCTGTTGGCACCTGCCGACGAATTGCGCCAACCACCACTCCCGTGTTCCCCTTCAATATCGGCCGACAATTCCCTTCGATGGCGTTCCTGCCAGGTAGGACGGGGGAGGGGGGACGCAAAAAATGCACCAAATTATGCCGGAATCGCTCTTGGTGGAGATTTGTAATCAACTCTGATGGGGTCGCGGCTCGCCTGTGGTGGGCATGAATCAGATAGCGGAGGGCGTACTCATGTTTGTATGACTTAGCTGTTACACTACACTGACCACGCGGCAAGAGGATGGAGCAGTGTTCCCACAGGAGCAATCACCGATGGCCAATCGTCCCTTCCTACTTTGCCAAAGATGGCTCAAAAGCATTTTCCCTATCTTGTCGATCCTATCGATATCACGTCCCACCTTTTCAGCCCACCTTCAACCATGAGTAGCTACGGTTTTCTCCAGGCTATTACGTGCCTCAAGCATCTTTCGATACCTTCATGCTTTTTTCCCAGCCCAGTCATGTGTCTTTCTCTCTATTCTTCGTAAAACAGGCACTCTTCTATCACATGACCCGGTCTCCGCACTCGGAGGCGCGTTCGCACTTGAACTTGTCGCCGTCTGGTCTTCCTTCGTAAACCTTCGTCTATGTTCTCCAAGGCCAATGTCCCCAGTCTTAAATTTGACCTTCAGCATCGTCCCTGCATTCGTTGGTCCATGTGCGTACTCCTTGGACCGAATTCCATCTATCAACATTCCGAACAGACAGACCAACCCTTGACGTGTTTCGCAGAGCAAACAATGCCACCATATTTCCACACGCACCTCCTGCTGCTCCAGCACGTGTTCCAAGGCCTTGAGCCGAGCAACGAGAGACGGCACACTGTCCTCTTCCAGCTTCTCACCGACTCCATCCGCCACGACTTCCGCCGTGCGCTCCGTGGCTAGCCGGGCGGGCGACGGTGGCGAGCCGTCGAGGACTCCGCTAGTTTTGGTGCCTCGTTTTTTCCTCGACTGCCAAGCCAAACGGAGATAAGAGAGCAGACTTATTCTCACACAGGAAAGGTGATAGGAGATGAAACTGCCAGCAACCCATGGAACGCTCATGGGCCATTCATGGACCGCTCAGCGCCCACTGCCGCCCATGAGCCATCTACTCCAGACCACCGGTTTTCCCTTTGAGGAGTTGTTTTCACATAGAAACCCTTCCCCCGGTCGATTTCCGGCCAATACCGGCAGCGGTCATATAATCTCCATCATGTTACTCGGAGGGGGGAAAACTCCAACAGGGGAGCGAACTACAAACGTATACACCCCTAGTTTTCGGTTTCGTTTCTTGAGCATCTTTACATTGACGTCATGCTGGTCCGCCTTTCAGGGATTGACAAGCGCAAGCACACCAAGAGCTGGAACATCCAAAAATCGACCGTACCTGCACTGTACAACCTCTCTGGTAACCAACCTCGTACACTTGTGTGTGAGTTTGCTCGTGTTTATCCTCTCAACTGGTCTGGGCATCAGTCTGCAACGTGCGGTATACGATTGACGCACCAGCCGGGGATACATGGGAGGAAGAAACACTGGTTTCGTATTTTTTTCCACCGCCTTTCCCCCAGCAGTGCTTGCTCTCAGGTTCTACAAGTGCCAACGAACACGGCGTGTTCCGAGACACATGACGACGGTAGCACGGTCAACTCGCTCGATTTGATGTGCCGTCGAGATGTCTACAGTACGTCACCAGAAATATACAGTCGTACCTATGCAGGGAACTCGCGAACTCAGTACTGTTGTTTGATTCGGCAGAGAGTCAAACCCTCAATCTTCTGCACGCTGTTAAGGGAGGATTTTCACCAGGTCTTCCTCGTAAGGTACCTCAGTCTTACCCTAAAGCTCACAAGGAACGCGATCCTGAGGGCACACCGCCCCAACGCCACCGAAATCAACTGTCAAGTTTCTCTCAGCACGCAAGCAATATCGTGTTACCCGTCAAGCTACTCAATCCACGAGTTGGAGCCCAGCCGAAGCCTAGGCCTTGCTCGTTTGTGGTGATTAGATCAAGGGCAAGCGTAAGTTTTGGCGACCCCGATGTACAAGTTTCAGCCTTGCGCGTGTAGCCCCGCACCTGCTCGCAAGCCTGCAAAGTAGCAGCTTTCGCCTCGAGCTCGTTCATGGCTCTTCCTAGGGCGCGGAGGCCCGCCCCGAGGGCAAGCTTGACTATTCTCGCCCTTCTCCTTCGTTCCCGAACGGCGAGGTACCTCCTATACATGTTCTGTAACATGATCGCCCCCCGCGTCATCCTGAACTCCTCCAGGAGACGCCTACGCCTTCCGAGTTTCAGGTGGAGCGGAGAACCGCAACGGAATATGCATGAGGGAATAGGCCTCGCAAGGTGTCATTGTTCTGATTGATTCTGGCCGTTTCGCCTTTTTTTTCTCAGACCTTTGGAGAGAATAGCGCAGTAGGCCTCATAGGATGCGACGCTCTAAGCACGGCGACACGGCCGACCACAACGTTTGGCGGTCGGGGTGATGTTAAGGAGGTAGACCACTCAGCCACCCGGTAAAAGGTTCACCGTTTACCTGGCTGAGACAGGACCATATAACACTCTCTAGCACTGAATCCTAGCGGGAAGTAATCCCCAGGACCACCAACGTAGGGTCGCCGACTTTCTTCAGACGGTAGGGAGGATGCTTTTTCCGCTAAGATTTTTACATGCGAGTGTGTTTTCTCCTTTCACGCACAAGTGCTTTTCTCTTTTTTCTATTCGGAACAGAAAATAAAGAAGTGCACAAGTCGGGATTCGAACTCCCGACATGTCCTTGACGACGCCATATGGTAAGGAGGTAGACCACTCAGCCACCCGGTAAAAGGTAAAGGGTTTAACTGGCTGAGACAGGACCATATAAAAGTGACGCTCTACCCAGCAAGTGCAACTTTCGTCGATGCTCCTAATCAGCACCTGAATAAGAATATGTTGTCGACGTTCACTTCCCCAAGCAGATCTCCCGGGCGGAAGAAAAGGTCTACTTGTGTGAAGACTCCAAAACGTCCTAGAACCCATTGCTCTTACCACTCGTTAGTGCTTTCGCGTCTCTGACCCGACGTTTGCTCACTTTCTTGAATCCAGAGCAAAATGAATGACTGAAGTTCGTGGCGGAGATCTAAACACATCCCTTGCTCTCCTCACATGATGCGTGCGATCTTCCCGCGGATGTTGGCCTGTATCAACGTGGCAGCGTATTGGCGATCCTCATCCTCCCATTCAGGAGGATTCACTTTTCTCCACCAGTTCTGTATCAAACCAATGTCAAGGTCTCTTGTGTCAGAGTGGTAAACACGGGTGGAGGAAGGGTTGGGGAGTGATTCGTCCATGTACCGTGCGCTTGAGACGACCATGTTTTAGTACACAATTCGGGGTCAAATACTTTGGCTTGACGACGGTGGGCCCTGTGATTCTCGATTAAGGCATGCCCACAAATGGGGCAGAACCGAGTAACCCGGGAAATGAGAAGCGTGGACGGAACTATCTTAGCGTGATACGCTGGCGATACATTCTACCACCTCTACGAGTGACCATGAAGTAGGTACTACGATAGCACACCACGAGAGTGCCTACGTCAAGACGGAGACGGTCCTTTTCGCTGGAAAAGACGATTTGACGCGAAGCGGACACTGACCGTGGGGACTTGGGGCTGATGTAGATTTCAGAATAATGGCCGGTTGCGAGACGATATCTCCGTTGCGCGCAGACAACTCGCTACGGGGGTTGGGGTGAGTCAACGATCTATGCACCTTAATTGCGGTGGCGGCGTTGTACTGCCTCCATTTCTCCCGTCGCTCTTGCTCTCGTCTGGCTGCCGCTCGCTCCTCGATCATATCTTGCAGCATGTCCACCTTGAGCACGTGTTGGCGCGAAGTTCAGCAATGAAAGTCGCAAACCATCCCACTCGTCACGGGGCGATGAATGCCGCCACTGGAAGCTGCGAAGATGTAGTACCGTATTTTTACCGTAATGTCAATAAGCAACTGTAAGGTGTGCCCAACGCCAACACCCATTCCAAGCACAGCCGAAACCCAAAAAATACGCTACCCCATTCCGGTCTGCCTTTAGTTCCATCGCTCACACACACCGTACCGAACGTAAAGAATACTACCGACACATGCTGCTTTGTGAATGCCCTTTCCAACGTACCGTGCCACAAGTGATCAAAGATGGCGCAAGTGATACACGGAAACCCTTGTGTTTCCGTTACTGATCCCCTCAGCCCACAAAGACGCCCGTGTAAACACTCACCTTCATTGAAGCCATCATGTGGCGAGTCCTGTCCGTTTGCTCGGTGGCATTTCTTGCTTCGACTCGGTGGTCTGAGCGCATCTTCGGCATTTCAGCAAGGATGAGCAATTCTATGGTCAGGGCAGGGGTTGCACTGAACAAATCGCAAACACGTCGAGGGAAATGCAAGAACCACTCCTCGGCGGGAGACCATCGTCTGTGCGATCCTGTCCCGGAGGTACACGAACAGCAGAACGAGATGTCGTGCGGTACGAGCTTGCCGTAGAGCTGGACACGACCGTGTTGATGATTGAAAAACCCCAGGCAACCGTTGGGGGGCGGGGCGTCATTACTACTTCCCACTTTTTCACGCGGGTCGTTCTTGTCCACTCATCTTGGACAACATGATTGAAAACGCTCCTACCCTAGTGACATATCGGCCCAGGTATGTTTTGTCACCGAACGACACGTTTTATAGGCCGCACAATAGATTTGAAGGGCCTGTTGTGTTGTGCAAATCTCCGCATGCGTCGCAAGGTCCCAGCAATGAACGGATGGACCCGACGCACCTCGCTCAGCACTCCTGCCAGCGACTCGACGCTCTCCCTTGGGGCAGCGTTGCCGCCAGTATCTTCGTTGCCAGGGCCGCTGATGCTCCTGACACTACCTTCTTTTGCGTTGCCGGTCCCTCCCTCAACGTTCTTCTCGGTAGGTGGCGTAGGGGAAGGAACAGTGGCGGTGGCTGCCGTTGCTCCAGGTCGGATTCGCGAATCAATATACCGCTGCCAAAGGCACGATCATCGATCGTCGCAACGAGGCGGAAATGGGCGAAGGCCGGTCAGAGGCGTCGTAAGACCGCTGTCCCTTGGAAGCGACGACAAGTGCGAGAAGTCAGAAAGTCTCCTCGGCTAGGCTTTGCTCGACATCTAAGTTGGAAATAGGATTCAATTGGAGGGAAACTCTCGGTGTTGTGTTACAACGTTCCATAATCACGGCTTGCCTCATGGTTTTTGGCAGCTTGTGGGATCATTTATCAGACCACCACCACGAGTCGTTCAACAGGTGTTGCCGTCACCCGAACGGAGCCATCTTGCGACTTTGTTGAGGAGGGAAACAAGATCCACTTGTTCGCGTTATCCTGCCTAAATGCTCATTATACCATCTGTAACTACACCACGCTCGCACAACTCGTTGGGACTGAATACTAGAGCTCAATTTGTCACCTCGAGTTCGGTCGGGGTCATGCTGGCCAGCTTCTGGCGATGATCGTCGTTAACCTTGGCATCTTCCGCCAGGAGCTGAGGAGGCCACGGCAGGAAGACCAAGCAGTGAGATGGGAGAACACTATCCATAGTCTGTGGAGATTTTATCCCTTATGGCGTCCGGAAATATGAAATAATCTCTACAAGGCGGATGTTCCGACAAATGACCGCGACCGCCTGCGATGTACCCAAAAAAAGCTTCTAGTATTCGGCCACTGATAGCAGCAGTATTGCTTGGCACGCGTTTCTGCCACCTGTGCCAATCGCTGCACGTGATGAACTTGTTGCTTTAGTCTCTCCTCCTCTGCGAGCGTGGACTCCAACGACTCCTTCAGTCTGGAAAGACGCTTCACCACTTCCTTCGTTGGCACGCAAGAAAAGAAAGGAGAGTCGTGAAGGACGAGCTGCGCATCACGACAGTACTTCAAGCTCTCTAGGGTTGGACTGGTACAGGTTTACAGTTCGCCGCCCTAGGCTGAACCAGCCGTTGATCTTTATAGCTTCAACGCTCGTAGACTTTTCGACGTTAGACACTAACTGTTCTGGACTTCCCCAAATTAATCGAACTCCGCTGCTTGCTAGCCGGTTGTATTATAATTCGAATAGATATCGCCCGTACATTGTGAGCTGAGGACACAGAGGGTTGACACGCAAAAAGACAAAGATAAATGTGGCGAACAACACCGTAACCGAACTTCCCCTAGCCCGGCCCGAGCTTTCGCTATGGGAAGTAATCGAAGAGGAACAATGGACAAACTCACCTCAATAAGACTGGCGTAATGCCCTCTCATGACCTCCATCAGATCACCTCGTTGGCGGCACGCACAACGTTCGTACCTCACCAGCTCGCGAAAGCAGCTGTCAAACACCTAGCAGCATAGAAACGTTAAGGGCAGCACAGCAGTAGTAGCCACAGCGTAGAAGGTCGCCAAGCACTGGGCGAGACAGGTCTCCTTAAAGAAATACACGGATGAACGTGTGCTTTCCCTTGTTGTTGTGGAATGTGTGGTTGAGTGGAAGGACATGTGAAAGAAACTAGACAATAGCCCATCAGGAACACATAGGCAACACGCACCTCGCCCTCATCAGTCACCATGCCCTCCAACGACGATATGACGTCAAGGCCCATCCGCGCCCCCGACGTTAGGTGCGGCACTCTGTCTCTTTCGTTTGCTGCCATGTCCTTCGCGGTCTTGGCGAGCGATGCCCGCCCGCAATTGGGGCGAGAGCGTGTGCCATATAGGATATCTCGCAGGGCGGTCGAAAGGGCGGTGGCTTGCTCACGCGCCCTGGGGGACCCCCCCGGAGTTTGTTTCCCGAGCCTTGGATGCAGCGAGGAGGTAAAGGGTGGACGAGGTGACGAGTGGGAGAAATTTGATCAGTGAATCTCTCAAGGCGTTCTCGAGCGAGTAGAGGAGATGGATGACGATATCGGGGAGAGAACCAAAATACGAGTTTTCTGTACACGTTTTCCCGCAAAGAAAACGCATGTGCTGCCATGCCAGGTAAAATTCTCACGACTTTGGTGCAGGGGTACGGTCGACCTCACTGTTCTGCTGGGAATATTTCGGCGAGGGTACAACACCCCTGAGCTCGCCATCCCCTATTGTCGAGAGTTATTTAATGTACTTGTATTTGGTGGGTCCGTCACCGGTGTGAAAAACAAGTCCCCAATGTGCCGTTTTTTCTGAGCTCTTCACGAGCTATGTTAGATAATGAGTAGACCTCTCCAGACCGCGAAGAGAGCAGTGCATGTACTGCATGCAAAAGAGCAACTTACACCGCGGTGACCACTTAATGGGTAAAGTAGAAAACGGAAAGCATTCATCACAAATGGAACAGAAATCGCACGCGCCCAAACATCTACCCCGCCTTCGCTTTTTGTAGTCATTTCTGCTTTGATTCGCAGAAAACCGCACACTTTCCCCTGGTCGTCACAGTACGAAAACGACCGAGAAAATGGCAGGTCGGGGTACGCTCATGTCGGTGTCCCCAAGCCACCCTGTCCAATGGTGAAGGCAGCATCGGGTGGAAAGTGATCAAACGAGACAACCCGGCCACCTTGCGGGAACATCAAACCGGTAGGCTCGTCCTGCATCATCACCATCATCGTCGCTCTGCCGCCTAGGGCCATCGTGGAAACGTGCCCTAGTGAATGCCACCTTGGGAGGCAAAATCACCGGACTAAAGCACCCCCACCCTGGCGAGGTAGCCGAACGCGCCGACGAAATGGCTTCCTTGCTTTTCATCTCGGCTAGCAACATGGAGGGAATGCTGCAGTCGCCGCCACCACCTTGTGGTCCAACTTGTTGAAAGGGGTGAGGAGGTCCATCAGGTGCAGCTTGGGCCTACCGCGAGAACAAGGCAGCAACCCAGTAGCCGATACAGGCGGTCACAGATAACACCAAGTAGATGGTGACAAACCCGTCAATTGAACACAACCTCTGCCTATTACGTCTGTGGTCTACACAGGGAAGTCAGAGTGGGGCTTACGATGGTACTACGTAGCTGCGGTACTGTAGTCCAGATGGCAACAATTTTCCTTCAACTGAGACAGCTACCTCATGTTCAAGCCTCCGATCGCATGGGAGTCTCTCGACACAGGGACGTGAGTATTCCCACTCGAAGCTACTGACCAAGGATCTGTAATGGTTGTCACCATGAAGACAACAACAACAGCCCCATTGTGAAACGCTGACGAGGAGAGACTGCTGTTCGCTGTTGCTACACATCAGCACGCATGGCAGGTAATGGCTCTGTCGAGGACACGAAGTGATAAGGAAAGGAACATAACGTGTGTAAGGTGTGCCGTCACCAGCAAACGATGCGTACCACGAAAACTTGGTGATATTTGATGCACTATCTACTGTACGGCGGTACATATGTCTACATCGGACTCTACAACACTGCTGTGCGACGTTCGGTTCATGTCCCAGATGTTTTCCTGGCGCTCCCATTCGCCACACCTACCCTTTGGCCTTGTATCTCTGAGTCAACAGATCCAATCCAAGGCCATACATTAGGAAGTGCCTCCACATGCTTTCATGCAAGGCGCGATGAAGCTCTACACGATCGCTCGTTACTTCTTACACGCACATGTTCCGAAAGTACTCTATTATAGCTGTAGCAGTCGCGGCGTGCAGTGCAGAATGTTAGAGTAGCCGTACCTCGATCTCAGGGTCCCTGTACATCCAACCAGATGAGTAAGAAGAGCAGCTGGACCCGACGTTCAGGCCTCCTGCTTTGATACCCCCTCTCTTGGCGTGCACGCCATGATGGCGCCCTTGGAAATCAGGCCTGCGTTGCCTTCGAGCTACGGTACGGTCAGCCGCAACCTCTGGCTTGAAGGGGGCAAAACCCACGGCCATTTGGGCAATCTCGATGGATTGATTCCTTCAGGTATCGAACTATTATACTAGCAAGAGCACTGCGCCAACCAGCGCGATGAGTCTTCGGGTACATCGATCGCGTGGTGTGGCATGGTTCATCTCCCATCTTTCATGAGGTGTTGATTTGTTCCCTACTCCCTACATGTGAATTGCGCCGCCGCGGTCTAATTGGTGCCGGTTCGGTGAACACAACACAAACAGATTTGACGGTTTCGCGAAAATGCCACAACGCGGAACGCGGAACCCCGGCGTCTCTGGTTGCAAACCCTTTGGCGCGCGGGTGGGGGGCGCCTTGCACTTTGTATGGATCTACAGACACCTTGCCGTGTGGAGGCAGGAGAAGAAAACCATGCAGCAGCCGACTCTGCCTGCAGATGTTGTCACTCTTCCTGAGACGCTCACCAAGTTCCGGGAGCACGCCCTCAAGGGGAACTACGCCTTGGCCCAAAGATACCACGAGCAGGTAAGGTAGCAGTCTAAACGATTGCCATCTACGGCGGGTACAGTATTGGGCTGAAACTATGTGTGCCCACGAAGGGGTCGTCGCATTTCGACGCTGGTAGATCTCGTGGCGAGCAACTACATTCCTCCAGTATCAAGCCCAGCGGCCTTGCGTGTGGAGGTATTGTACGTCATGATTGCGCTGTCGTGCCGAGAATCGAGCCCCGTTCGGAAAATTAGTCTAAAATTTCTTACCCATGGGGTTTTACAGCAGTAGACCTCATCAACAACTACTGGGAGCTCTTCTTTCGATTATGAGACTTCGGCACTTTGACCTGAAATAAGCAGGGCACGGCTGCGATCGAGAGCCTTGTCGCCGGAATGGGCGGTGACGATTCGAGGCGAGCAAAGTGGACTGGCCTCGCAACTGAATTGGACGCTGAATTAAAGATAGTCAAAGTGAGTGTAACATTGGGCGTGCGTTCGTTACTGTACATCCAAGGGTATAGGTTGCTGAAGGTTTCCTTTGCCTGCGGCTCTCGAACAGACGCTAAGGGTTTACTACGAACGCTCGCCTGCCCACACCAACAGAATTGAGGGCAGCAGGGCTTGCCACACAATCGTAGAGCAAAGTTACTATATTGCGTGTACTGTACAGAAGGGCCTTGTTCATCAGGTGGCATTCGGAGAGCAGAGAAGCAGTAATTCCCCGTGACATGTATTTCCGTTGAGTAATATTTGTATTTTCGAAGTACGTGCCGTCGGTCGCACTTTTCTGTGGATGCCCTTTCTTCGCCAGAAAACCCAACAACACACGACATGCCAATCCAACAACCACAACGCCAACTGCCCTTCATCTTTTGACTTTCTTCAATCAACGTGGCAAGGTGCGAAAGCCCTTATGTGCTTTCATACATATCAACAATCGCCCGGCGACGATAAAAAGGTTTTCCCTGAGGTAGGTGCAAGCTGCTCACGTGTAGCTAGCAACATATAGATATCCTGGAACCCCTGCCTCGCGACGTTTGCTGTTGGTGGCCGCTGCTGATACCTATCCCCTTTCTATTCTACCACAGCCGTACTACACAACATCAGCGATACTGAACAGCCAATACGTGTGCTAGAGGTGGGCTGTTACTCTCTCAAGCACCAAAGACTAGCAATCAGCCGCCCATGACACACCCTTTCTACTTCGAATTCATCCCAATGCAAATTGTTGCATTTGACACGATGTCCAAGAAAATGACCTACCTTCGTTCTTGCAGGACATTGTCAAAGAACTGGCCCGGACTGCGTCCTTGGCTGGGAGCTCTGGCCCCACCGAAGAGCGCCGGTCATCCGGTGGCGTCGCGTTTACGGCGGGAGAGGTGAACGAGCACGTTTCAGGGGTAATATCTACAGCACCTCGGACGAATGAATACGTGTGTTGTATGTAGGTCTATCTGTTGTTGTTCACCGGTCTCAGGTTTCAATACGATTGGAAGCGCCCATACCTGCATGAGCATGTGCTGACACACGCCGTCTGGCGAGCGAAACTCGTGCTGACAGCGCCACAAACGGTTCACGAAGGGACGGCCCCGAAGTGTTTGCTGATTTCTTCCAGCCAGCGACCTATCAATATCTACCAGCAATCACCACCGGAGGTCGGCAGCAACATCAACCCTTCCCGAAGTCTTTTATCACTCAAGAGAACATTCACGCGCCTTTTTCAAGCAATAGTGAGCCTTGCTGGTTTACGCACCAAAATAGGATACCCAAACACGAAACCAGCTGATCGAAGAGGTGTACTTGTATTTCGTAAGCAGGTATTTTCGTTATCGCTTGAAAAAACACTTGGACAGCGTTTGGCGCCGAACGATCACGGTCCAGGCAGAGCGAAACGTACGTACAACGAGTTCAACAACACAAATCCAATATGTCAACACGAAACAATGGCACCCGCTCTGTGATCCACCGAAAAATCCTAGAAAAGCTATTGAACGCCTTCCCGAAAACATCGGCCCTGGACGATGCTATGTAGTTCATACGCCAAAATCAATCTGTGTCGGTATTTCTTACGTGTTCCTCGTCGAGATTCTCTTTCCTGACAACGCACCAATGATGCCGGAAAATTCCATTCAACCAGCCGGGTGACCTTGCGGTTCGAGTCAGCAGCCGTTTGGCATACAACCAACACCTACAACACCACGGCCGGGGATCCATCATCGACGGCCACAACCGCCCAAATAATGGTGGTGCCGTGGACCGACTAGACCTTGGTTTGGGATCTCTCGCGATTGATCCTGATGGTCCGGTAGCAACGGATGACCCAGACGTTTGGCCGCCACCGACTCCGGATCCTTCCCGCGGCGGGGCGGTGCTACATCAAGGTGCCACTTGTTGGAAGTATTTTCTTGCTCGCATTTCGCTTGTTAGTCTCCAACCGAACATCTGGCTCATTGTTGTCACACCCCTTTCTTGTTTTTCATAGTCGACGAGACATAATATAACATTGTCTGAGAGCACACCGTCGTTTCTAACCCAAGGCGTAAACGACAAACAGCGTGAAAACTGTCAGATGCTGTGTCCAGATGCAAAATATGTACATATGTGTACGCAGAACCGGTCGCCTCGGTGGTGGTGGTGGAAACCTCGAAACCGCTAGTGGGAAAGTCGTTAGTTCGAATCCCCATGGGGTGAAAATATTCAATCGCGAAGGTGCACATCACGGCGGCAAGGGTAATAGGGCAACGAGGGGAACGCTCATTTGTGTTTTCGACCTTTCTGCAGACAACCTAATCGGAACTACTTTTACGTAGCCACAACAAGGGGTGAGAGATTTCTACAGATGAGAAATAACAAATCAAACCGTGAGGAATCCCGGAACTTGTCGCATATTCTCGTGGGCCACGTTGATTCCCGCCGCAGCGGCAGCGGCTGCCGGCGGTGGCCCAGGCTCGGGCCTATCCTCAGGGCCACGATTTGGCGGCGGGGTTGCGTCGTCAAAGTTGGTGCGGAGAGAAGTCGCCGCGGCTGCCCTGGCATCGGATAAGGCGCGACAACAGCTGCCCGCCTGGGCGAGAGCCGCCACGCCGGGGGCCGGCAACGGCTCCCGTGCTGGCTCCGGAAGGGAAAAGAGGGGCATCGGCGGCGGCGGCGGCGGCGGTACGGGCATAGGTGGTGGATTACCTCGAAAAGATTCCGTCGTGCGAGGACGGATGGTGATCGGTGGGGCAGGGGGGGCGGGGGGAGGAGGAGGGGGGCAGATGGGCAATCGACNGGGGGGGGGGGGGGGGGGGGGGGGGGGGGGGGGGGGGGGGGGGGCAGATGGGCAATCGACGGAATAGCAGGGGTGAGTCTGATGAGGAAAACTCTCCAACGGGTCATGTGATGTCGTTGACACGAAGGACCCGAGTTTGAGTACAGTAAGGCCGAAACGTATAGGTAGGCCAACAGGGGCAAGGATTGGTCATCGGGGGGGAGGAACCGCACATATTGTGCTGTCGATCCGCTGCTGGCGTGATCATTGAGAGCCGCTTGCCCAGATTTTGCGTTGGTCACGTGAGAAACAATGGGACTTTCATACTGTAGTACCAGTACGGTCCACAACACACGCTGGAGACTTGGAAAGCTTTGAGTTGTTGGTAATGTTTAGTGAGGCTCCGGTGACGATGTGTTTCGCGGCCGCCGCGAGTCATGACTGTTTCTGACACCGGGTCGTGCTCGCTCGGACATTGGATATTGTTGTGCCCACAACACGAAAACGGGAACGGTTTTGGTGCACGATACGGCAAGAGATTTGATGCAATGCTATTGCACGAACCTTATGAGCCATGTATCTTCCCGCCCCAACTACGACGTCTTGCGACCGCAGATCAAGTAAAGGTGGACCCCAATGCACGCCGAGAATCGAAGGACACGGTGGCAGCAGGAGCGGGGCCACGTCGGAGGAGGTCAAGCTTTGGTGGCGGGGTCGGAGGTAAGGACTCCTACTAGCATCTCTCCCCCCTCCCTGGAATCATACCCTTATCGCGGGACAATTTGCTCGAGGAGGTTAAGAGGCAGAATCTGGTCGACCTGCTCGGAATGAGCGTAAGGAGGCAGTGCGTGGAAACTGACTCGCAGTGAAGCGGGACTACGTAGGACGAAGGGTGGCTTCAAAGGTCGCCAATCCAGGAGCATACCACACCAGAAACAGCGGTTACTGCATGCCAGTGATTAACGTCTGTGACCAGCTTGTGAATACCATCTTTTGGTGGCAATACGTGTTGTTATTGTTGCTGTTGTTGTTGTTGTTGTTGTTGTTGTTTTCTTCACACAAAACTCGTGTCAGTTGCCAATCCCAAAATCTAGCAAAGACTTGGTCCGTGGTCACAAAAATGCCAGAGCCATCAGAAGATCTAAAGAACACACACACTCTTAGCAAGAAAAGGGTAGACAAGCCCGAGGAGGTACACCTACAATCCCTGCAGCACGTTTGCGTGCTCACAACTGAACTACACGCCCACACACTACAATTCGACTACAGCAGCAGCAGCATCACCCCCCCTCCTTGTCCCGCATTTAACCAAAATGAATGTTTGTCGACTACAGCGTACTGCTGTCTGAAGTGCTGTCTGTACAATAATAACACCATGGTGCATGGTACACAAGCTCGGGGCATGCAGCTGCTGTCTGAAGTGCTGTCAGAATGAGTCCGTGGAAATGCAATGAAGAAAAACACCCAACCAAAGCCATTATTGCAGTTGACGTTCACCCGAATCTATCCATATCATCTGTGTTAGGCACAGCAGTGTAAACATCGACACTGACTTGGAATCATTCCACATCGAAGGGGTCTTCCAAGATGCAGGTACACAATTAAGGCACCCGGGTTATCCGCGCCATCTCTGCCGCGTCTCTCTACAAAACCAGTGACATCATCACACACACTCAACACCAATATTCAGGAAAAAAAACGAAAATAATTTGACAACACAAGAGATGTGTGGAAGATGTTCGTATTCGGCCGAACTTTGCAAGCCTAAGGTCAACGCTAATAAGGTGGGGACGCCCAGCAACTTGAGCTTTCATTGCCCAGTTCATCGTACCCGTTTTGAACGGTCGTGCTTTTGGTTGGAACCTTTACTTGCTGTACGTTGCTCGGAATTCCTACCAGCATGATACTGTAGATGTCCTCAGTTCCACGAGAGCAACAATTTTCTCGGACGGAATATGTTTAGACTGAAAACATCTCTCCCGGCCTGATGTCGCGAACTATCACACACTTCACGTTCTCCACCGTGGCACACCATAAAGCCTTTGCAAAAACAAATTGCGCTTCTCGCCCTCGCTCGACAGGTGTTGCAGCAGGCGGGGCTGAGAGCCGAGTCGCCGGCGGCGTTGACCCGGCACGGGTGGCGGGCGGAGGCAGTAGGCGGCAGCAGCAGCAGCAGCACGGGGCTGGTACATTGGCTCCTACGTCGGCTGGGCGGGCGGAGGGTCGGGAAGGGAGGAGGGGGTGGGCACCGGAGGCAAAGCGTCAGGGAAGCCCGCCGGCTGGTAAGGATACAGAAAGCATTCTCTCCCTGAAAACATCCTGTTTATATTGTTGTTGTTGTTGTTGTTGTTGCTGTTGTTGTTGTTGTTGTTGTTGTTGTTGTTTCTCACATTAGCTCTATAGTCCACGAAAAATAGGGAACCCGTGGTCTCGAAACCCGGCACATACGACGCCGCGGGGAAACCAAACAAAAATAGGGTATAAACCACTCGAACAAAGAAAACAATATGATAGAAAGAAAATAACAGGTACCGCACCGACCGTTCGAGAAAAGTGCCCTCGGAAACCGATCAAAATAAAACAAAAACAAAAATAATGGAAGACGCTTCCCACACCCGCCTAAAGAAAAAATCAAAGGGTAACGTACCAGCACCAGGCACTACGCACCAGGGCATGAGAGTAAGGGAGCAAACAGGTCAAAGAGGCGACAGATGGGCAGACAGCCAGATGTACAAAAACAAAAGCAACAGCAAAAGCGAGATCAAGGTACCCAACATAGCAGAGTAGGCATGGAGGACATGACAAAAAGAAACACAGAACAGAGGCCGAAGGCAATACAAAGGACATACATAAAGGAGTATAGCATACAGCAGGGAGGGAAACAGGGCGCAACAACATCAGCCGGGTACATAGTTCGCCACGAGATTTTTTTCTCAGTAAATAAATCCTGGTCTAGGATGAAAGCGACGCGTTGCAAAGCTCGTTGTTAGTAAACCATAATCGACATCTTAAGTCGCGAGGGAAGGGATTGCTGTACCCTTCTCGCGATAAAAGTGTCTCAGGCAGGAACCGCAGGAGGGGGTCCAGCCCCCCCCTCCTATGTGACCCCGGTGGGTTGTCTAGCAAGCAGACGTGGAGGATAGGGGCCAGAGGGGCAGACGACAGAATCCGATGAAGGGAGGAAAAAAAAAAAACATCGCCACAAGTGCTGCCTCGGCCGCCCTACTCGCTTCTACAGCAGTGCCCGGTTGCCTTTTCTTCCCCCCCNTGAAAGCGACGCGTTGCAAAGCTCGTTGTTAGTAAACCATAATCGACATCTTAAGTCGCGAGGGAAGGGATTGCTGTACCCTTCTCGCGATAAAAGTGTCTCAGGCAGGAACCGCAGGAGGGGGTCCAGCCCCCCCCTCCTATGTGACCCCGGTGGGTTGTCTAGCAAGCAGACGTGGAGGATAGGGGCCAGAGGGGCAGACGACAGAATCCGATGAAGGGAGGAAAAAAAAAAAACATCGCCACAAGTGCTGCCTCGGCCGCCCTACTCGCTTCTACAGCAGTGCCCGGTTGCCTTTTCTTCCCCCCCATCGCCGCTTCCCCGACTCTCTTTCTCTTCGGTCCTGAGATGGCCGTACTCTCTGCTTCTGCTTCCCTCGCGCGCTGGCGTTTCGCGGACGCTTCCGCCTCCTGCCTGTGCCATTTCCTCATGAGCCATGCCGCCCCGTCCTCGACCTTGTTGTACCACGCCTCCGGGTCCTTGAAGCTCTCTTTCCATTTCCCGCCTTTTTTTTTTCGTCTCCCATGTTGAAGGCCACGAGGTCCTCTCCTAGACGAGGCACCCAGTCGCTCTCCTGCCCGCCCCGGTATCCCACGCCCCCCGCCATCGCTCCTAACAGCATGCGCTTGGGGAGGCGGTTGTCCTCCATGCGCATAACAAAGCCCGCGAAACACAGTCTCCGTTTGCGCACGGTGGCCTCGATGGTTTCCTCGCAGCCTGCCTGGATGAGGGCCTGGGCATAGGACAGGGGGCGGTCTGAGNAACCTGGAATGTGCAGGCTTTGGCTGTAAACGGGGCCAATGGATACGGGCGAGCTTACAGCGTTCTACACGAGGCAGCGAGACAAGACGTATCGGTGGTAGGAATGCAGGAGACACGGAGGGTAGGTCGAACGGAATATGCAGCAAGCAGCGGGTTTCCGGGTGTTCTGCTGTGGCACGGAGACTGGTGGAGTCCATGGTGTGGGGGTAGCCGTCAAAGAGTCACTGTGCAAGACATCCACGTTCACTACGGACTTTATTGACGAACGCCTTATGGCCATGAGGTTTCTGTTGGCAGGCCACCGTGGAGCGGTCAATTTCGTAGCCGCTTATGCTCCAACCGAACCTTCACCGCCGACAGCAAGCGCGTGTTCTGGGGAAAACTTGCCAGTCTCGTGCGGAGGATCCCTTCCAAAGAATGTGTGTATGTCCTACTGGATGCCAACGCGCGGACGGGCTATAGGTTGGACGGAGGGGACGGAGTGTAATAGGAATGTACGGGGGGGATGAGCTCAACGACAATGGCATTCTACGGTTGAACTTTCCAACGGAAAACAGGCTAGCTCTCACGAACACGTTCTTTGAGACACGCAAGGGCGGAATATGGCGCACACACAACGGTGTGTCGGGAAAAGATTGCAAGCGCCTTGACTAGATCCTGACAAGGCAGGCATATCACGACCGAGTATCTAACGTGGTCGTCATCCCCCAGCCGGTTCACCCAGTCAAAGCAGACTCAGACCACAATATGGTAGTAGCCACCGTCAACCTCGGTGGCAGGCTTGCCCACAACCGTGCAGTCCGGACTAAACCGAAACAGAAGCAATTCAACCGACGGGAATTGCAGTTCGAAGCAGCACGGTGTGCGGCGACTAATCGGTTCCTCCTTAATCTCAACACACGAGTGGACGAGCGAACAACCACCGCTGCGGAATTGGCGACCGACTTTACCAATGCTCTCCTCGACACAGCGCGGACGACCCTGGGGAAGGAACCGCGGAGACGCCGCACGCAGGAGTGGTGTGAGACCCCAGAGACGCGAGAAGCGCTGGAGCAGGCCCTTACCAAACGTCGGGAAGCGCGCCGGGCGATGAGGGGCAACTGGAACTCAGCGACGTGGAGTGTTCTCAAAGCAGCGTGTAAGGGAGTGGCTACAGCAGTCGAAACAGGCATTTATGCCCACCTGGACGGATATGTGACTGAACTCGAAAAAATCTACAAAGATCGCGACATGCTAGGACTGTGCCAACACCTCAAGAGATCAGTGGGCCTCAGCGGGAGACAAGCGGGGGGACAGCAGTTCGTCGCGGATGAGAACGGCGTGTTGCTCCGGAACAGGGACGACATCCTCCAGCGGTGGGCGAGATTCTTCAGCACCCTACTCAACACCAAATCCCCCACCCTGAACCCACACATAATCGAACGAGTGACGCAGCGGCCAGCGACACGTGACACTCAACGGTTGGGAGATGTGCCAGAACTCGAGGAGGTGGCACGGGCAACGAAAGGCCTCAAGAACTGGAAGGCACCCGGCCATGACTCCCTCCCTGCCGAGTTGCTCAAGATCGATGACGACGAACCCTTCGTCCTGGGACACCTCCATACCATCCTCGTCAAGGTGTGGAACGGAGGAGATATTCCGCGAGAGTGGAAGGATGCAACCATCAAGGTGCTGTACAAGAACGGTGACCGGTCCAACTGTAACAACTACAGGGGGATTTCGCTACTATCTCACGTAGGCAAGGTCCCCATCAAGATCATCACTAACCGTCTAAGCGCCTTCAACGAAGCCAACAACATCCTCCCGGAGGAACAGTGCGGATTTCGACCCGGGCGATCCACCGTCGACATGCTGTTCGTCGTGCGCCGCCTCCAGGAGCTGGGGCGGAGAAAGAAAATACCGCTCTACATGTGCTTCGTCGACTTGAACAAGGCGTATGATTCGGTGGACCGAGAGATGCTATGGAAGGTGCTGGCCAGGGCCGGGATTCCCGCGAAGCTGATCGAAGTCATCCGCCAATTCCACGATGGAATGCGGGCCCGGGTGCGCATGGACGACGGAGAACTATCGGACTGGTTATTCGTGACACAGGGCGTGCGACAAGGATGTGTGCTATCCCCACTGCTGTTCAACATCTTCTTCGCCGAGGTCCTCGAGGTCGTTGTCATCCGATTCAGCGAGGATGATGTTGTTCTGCGGAGCCTGGTTTGCTTGAAGGAGGGGAAGACGGAAGCAGGGGGGGGGGGAAGAGACACCCCTTGACCGAGTACGGAGGGCAGTATGGGGGATG
>CACKRE030001460.1:131751-147676 GCA_902602495.3 Ectocarpus sp. CCAP 1310/34 | reverse complement strand
CCCCCCCCCCTCCCCCCAACGCTGCACCATTGCACCAACCCTCCACTAGTGATGACGTACCATTACAATGTATCGCTGGTTGGTGGCCATGTTTGCGTGTTTGCTTGTCGTTAGTGGTCTCTCCACCGTGTTTCTTTTTCTGTCTCTTATTTCTTGTTATTTTCGGCCTGGTCCCATTTTGTCCTCGCTCTTTTTATTTAATTTTATTTCAGAATGTGTCCTTTTATTTTCTTCTCTTTTTCGCTTTTTCTCTCTTTTTCTGTGCCAGATGGCCTTGTCTCTGCTTGCGTTGTGAAGCACCAAGATTGAACCAAGGTGGTGAACCTCATTCTCTCCGGCCCGTGATGGTGACCCCTAGTCTCAGTTGTTACCTCGCATAGCGCGCAGAGGGAGTGGAGGACTCCAGAATATCTGTCATTTATTTCCATTGACTTGCGGACCCCTCGAGGTCATTTTATTTTAGTGTAGTCTACCTTTTTGGGTAAGTTAGCCTGCGACCACGGGAATCGACCGCGTCGAGTGTTGTATCAGTACGGACATACGAAGGTACTGGGTAGAGAGAGATCGGAACGGATATTATTGTGAAGACAACAACAACAACAACAACAACAACAACAACAACAACAACAATATCCGCCGTCACCTTGGGGCTCTTGTCGAACTCGGCCACGGCGACCATAAGCATCGCGGCCAAGAACAAGTTGAAGAGCAGCGGGGCCAGGTTGCATCCCTGTCGGAGGCCTTGCCTCAAGTCGAACCCCGAGTACTGCCCATCGTCCGTTCGGACGCGCGCCCTCATGCCCTCGTGGAAGTGGCGAATGACCGCCAGCATCTTCAGGGGCACGCCGAAGCGTCGGAGCACGTCCCACAGTAGGTCTCGGTCCACCGAATCGTATGCCTTGGTGAGGTCGACGAAGCACGCGAACACCGCAGTACTCTTATGCCTCGCGAGCTCATGGAGCCGCCGGATGGCGAACAGCATGTCGAGCGTCGACCGGTGTGGGCGGAAACCGCTCTGCTCCTCCGGGAGGATGCCCTCTCGCTCGCAGTAGTGGCTCAGTCGTGTAGCGACGACCTTAAGCAGCACCTTGCCGGATTGTGCGACGAGAGAGATGACCCGGTAGTTGCCGCACTCCATCGTGTCCCCCTTCTTGAACAGCACTTTGATGGTGGCTATATGTCATGTGTTCACTCATTTTCATTCGAATATAGCTTGACTGGTCACTAAGGAAGCCCTTGCCTATTCTCCAACGGGATGGTAATAAGTGATGGAAATGAATGTTAGGCACCAAATCGTTTCCGCGTGTGAGCTGGTTAGGTTATATCATTATTTGCTCCGTCTCTACATGGGTCGATTTTGAGTAACTTCCTTGCCACGGCAGTCTTGCTAGGAGCGCCATGACGTATCAATCCATCTGTACTCTACAATGATACAGACCGACTGTACGTCATGAAGCTGCAGCCCTTCACAAGCCTCAGCATTTTCCGCTCGACGCTCGCACACACCCCCATCAGCCACGGGACCAGCGCAGCAACCGCGGTATTCGGATTTGGCGAGGGAAGAGGGCTGGGCAGATAGGGAGCTCATCGAAAGCCTTGGTGAGTAATCCGCGAAAGCACTATTTTTTCCGATCGGACGCGTGGGGGTAGGGGTGCATGGAGGACAATACTCGGTGGTAGCGGTGAGAAAAAAATGCTCTGCTGGAAATAGGCGGACGCGGGCAGCCACGGTTTCGACATCCCGGGGTTTGGGCTTTGCGGAACAATGCTCTCCGTCGAATCCTTGTCCACGAACCCAGCCGATTCGAGATCCACTAGCTGTTCTGCTGAAACTGGCGTACCCTCAATGAGCAGCCCGGCTCGCCCGATCCGAAAAGAATATTAAAATTAACACCCGCCCGTGGCTTCCTTGGTAGGAATCGTGCTGATTGGGCGATGGTCTCTTCAGAGGCGAAAGGTTTTTCCTCTCATCGGTCAGTCCGTAAGGAAGGTCGATGCATACAAAGTCCACTGCACCGAAGCTCATCGTCATACACGTACTCAGAGGATGGACGAGCACAAATCGAGCCCAAAACATCCCACCACATAATTTCCCCGTGGCGTCGCACTCACGCCTGCAGAGCGAGACATTGTGGAGCGGGGAGTGTCCGTAACGTGGGATCAAATCGCGGACCTGAAGGACGCCAAGCAGCTTCTTCAGGAGGCGGTTGTTCTTCCCTTGTGGATGCCCGACTACTTCAAGGGAATCCGCCGCCCCTGGAAAGGTAGTTGCCATACTCTACACTTGCACGTACCCCACGACTGGGGATGGTGCGTCATGCGTACAAGGCTTTCGTACCTCGTGCGCTGGAATCAACCACGAAAGGTTTTGTTGCTGTTTCCCCTTGCGCACAACAACATCGTGCTGATCTTTAGTTCGGCAATGTGATAGAGTTGATGCGGTGAGTGCTGTGGCATCGCGCTGAGTCGCAAAGTTTTAGCTGTTGTATCAGTAATGTGGGACGATAATGGCAACGGGAAACCACCTGGCATGTATCCCGGCGTCAGTGGATACTTTCCTCCATAGACGAGGTCACCGTCTCGGGAAAGTCGGGAGGACCACTGCTTGGCGAGTTGCTGCCGCCACAACGCGTTCGTCCTTGACGCTTCACCATTGGCAGGGCTTGCCGCTCGCAGCCTCGAGTTGTTCCAAGGGACGATTCTTCTACACATCTGCGGTGCGGAAGTTCGTCTCGACGGACAACTGTCGGACAGACCATCTGTGCCAAGCACTTATTTGCTACGCAACTAATGGGTGAAAACGTTGGGCAAATACCAAAGTTTACCCAACGTGATTCCACAAGCCATGTCATCAGTGCTCTCAAGTGACGTTAGATCTCAAGTTCGGTGATGGATGCTCTTTACGCGGTTTTAACAAGTTGTGCTTTGTTGCACTTTGGACCAGATATCACATTGTTGAATTGATGTTGTGGTGACGATTGAAGAGACTAACCGACACGACAAAGAGGTATTCCGATGTCATTCGTGGGGGTCCAGCAAAAATAGAGAGAGGCAGGCGTCGTCGGGAAACGTTGCTCAACTACAGGACCGCCGGTAAACCGCTTGCGGCGCCCAAAACCGAAGTCGTCTTAAGCACAAGTTTTTAGTCAAAGAACTTCCCCGCGAGTGCGGGATACTGGACTGCAGCAGACGGGGAACTGTAGAGACCATACTCGGTCCCAGCCTTTGTTCCCACCTTACACGGAAGACGCCATCAATGCGCGACACCGTTGCAGGCGTCTTGATGTTCGGCCCTCCCGGAACGGGGAAGACGATGCTCGCCAAGGCCGTCGCGGCCGAGTGCAAGACCACGTTTTTCAACGTTAGCGCCTCTACGCTCGGCTCCAAGTACCGCGGAGAGTCCGAGAAGATGGTCCGCGTCCTGTTCGAGATGGCCCGCTACTACGCGCCAAGGTGAGACGAACCAGTCCCGATCAGTTGCTCCACACGTAACAAACTGAGGTACTCACGTAAACCTGGATTGAACGAGGGTGGCGGGATTTATCTGGTCGCCGAGCTGCGCACTCCGAACTGTAGACCTAACCTCGCAACACCCACCTCCCTCTCTCGGCACTCCCCTCCGAATTGGAACCCACATAATTTAACGCAATACCTCGAGCAGCACGATTTTCTTCGACGAGATCGACTCGTTGGCGGGATCACGGGGCAGCGACGGTGAGCACGAGGCGAGTAGGCGCGTCAAGACCGAGCTGATGGTGCAAATGGACGGCGTTACAGGAGGGGGCGGCGGGGACGGGTCATCGCCAGATGACCAAGGGTCCGATGAAGCCGGGGGTGGTGGGGGTGGGGGCGGCAATGGGGATGGCGGTGGTGATGGAGACTCAGGGCAAGGGGGGGGCGCCAGCTCCAAGACCGTGATTGTGTTGGCGGCAACAAACACACCGTGGTCGTTGGACGAAGCCCTCAGGAGGTACGGGTCTTCGAAACAATGTGAATTCGTGGTTGATGTTGTTGTTGTAGTAGTTAGTCATGGTATAGCAACACGGGAATCGCAACGACATCCTGCCGCATGCAGGCGAGTGCAAAGGTGTGTTTCATGGCTCCACGTTCTTTTCCTCGTTTACCCACCCCCCTTCCTGTTCAAACCGGCAACTTGTTCTGCACTTTGCTGTCTGCTTCGGTACACATTGCTGTCTACTTCGGCGTGTCAAAGACGACTAGAAAAGCGCATCTACATCCCCCTGCCGACCGAAGTTGGCCGCAAGGAGCTCTTCCGCATCAACCTTGGCGATGTCGAGGTACTAAAACATGGCAGTTCGTAGGCATACGCGACGCCGCACAGGAGTCCTCGGCGAGTTTGACCTGAAAGTGGGCGTATCATCTCTACGGACGCTTGGCCCTCTAAAGGGACATCCACTTTGTCTCCTTGTTTGGCGCGAAACTGTCGTGAACGTAGGAAGTGGTAATGACGGTGGTGTAGACGCTTTGGCCATTTTCCGATCATTCTTTCACGATAGTTGCAACCGCTGCACGTTTCTGCGGAAACCACACAATATGACGACATTTTGTCCGTGCCCAACAATACCGCCGCCGACATGGCCCCGCCGCACCCTCAACAGGTCGACGACGACGTTGATCTAGACGCGTTGGCCGGTCTCACGGATGGTTACAGCGGCGCGGACGTCGCCATAGTCTGCCGCGACGCCGCCATGATGTCGGTAAGGAGGGTAATGAAGGGGGCCCTCGAAAGGGGGCTTTCCGGACCGGAGATACAAAAGCACATCATGGAAATGAAGGACGAACTCGCGGCCGCTGTCACCATGGAAGACTTCCGATCGTCTTTGCGCAAGGTGGGTGTGAACTGCATACGGCGGTACGTGGCACTGCTGCGGCTGCAGTTGTGGAGATCTTCCTTTTTTCGCATGTTTTCAGCCAACGTCAACGCTACCGAACGCATTTTTTCGATGATTGGCTCATGTATGTTGCAACCGCTTCGTTCTGAATGCACGCTACATCTATCGGTCGCATACTGAGATTAATGCTCGCGGATAATTCTCAGCGAATACGTCTCAGCGAATGAGCATGGAATCGGAACAAAAGAACGTCCAGTCTACCGACGGAGGAACTCCAATAGGGAAGTCCAAGTCCTGTGAAAATAATGGCCGTGCCTTCTGAAACATGCCAAAGAAGGCGTTTTACTGCATATACGCTTTAGACTAAGTAATGAGAAACTTCACAACCACCCTTATCTCTTGACTGTTCTTCGAAAACCGCGTACGCGCAGGTGTCCAAGTCAGTGGGGCAAGCGGATCTCGACAAGTACGCCGAGTGGATGAAAGAGTTCGGATCAGCTTAGTTTTTGTCAAGTCAACGAACCAGGCAACCGGCCACAAAAACGCCAGCACTCGTCCGACCGACGCATGACCGCCAGCTTCCACCCAAAGTGAAAGGAGACGGCTACAGGCCCTTTTTATGGTACAGTAGGCATGTGGGCGTTCTTCCAAATGGAAATGCATTCGGTACAATTCGCGCCAGTTGGCAGCACCACAAGGAACAAGCTGGAAAACATGTGTACGATAGCGCTTGCTTGAGGTTCAACGGGTAGAGGTTGTGCGTGTGGGCTATCCTCGTGGATATCGCCGGCCGAAAAGAGACATTATTCTTCGTATTCAAGAAGTCACCGGCGGTGCATGTACTGGTAAGGCGAATGAGGTATACCTGTGCCTCCGGGAAAGCGATGGGGGCTTACCGCTTGTCTCCGCCCTTGGATTTATGTCTTGGGGACAACAATATACCGGACACCACTAGGGTGTTGACACCAACTTGCTCCTCGAGGGTAAGCTCGCTCTTGGGTGTTTGTCCCCTGTCTGGCAAAAACTCACGTGTTGGATGGCACCAAATAATAAACAGTTCCACACTACGAAGTCACCAAGTGAGAGAGAGTCCAGAAAGATCATTTGACTGCACACTTCAAATCAACGCCGCGCTTTCGTGCGCTCCCTCAAACCGCCTAGACTATTCCTATGCTCCTAGAACCGCCCCGACGGGAAATACAAGGTCTAGTTGATGCTTTTGGCCCACTTGTCGAGAACCCTCAACAGTTTGGTTGTTTGGCATGAAGCAAGATCAACCTTGCCGGTTCGGCGAAACCTTCTGCAGCCGGCACCCGAAAACGTGCGCGTGTAGTGCCGTGCTGGAGATATTCCGTTGTTGGTCCGCTGTTCTTGTAATGCTCGTTAAAATCGATTCGTGCCGTCAAAACTAATCCTCCATATACTTCGTACGGTGGCCCTGCTTGGTCAGAAGCGGTGGTAAACATACAAACGCCATAGACAGTCCATGCCGCCGAAGCCAATCACACTGGACGTGCCTCGGGACAATAAACTTGATACTTCGCGAAGCCAGCCACAAGTCGATTGGCAAGGTACGGGTCGACACTTCTCACGATATCGCTTGGCGAAACCGAGACGCCAAAAGGATGTTGCGAATCAACACTTTTCGGCTGAAAACATGCTTGAAGCATTCCTCACACAAACCCTGCCTGACAACACTTATATCGCTAGGCCGCCATTGTACCACGGGGTACTCGATTGGCTGATCCCCTCACTTGCCCTCACTCCCTGACCCAAAAGCCTCCAGGACAACATGTCTAAAACTTCTACTTCTACTAAATACCGCTCCCGAACGTTGAGCGATTGCTACGTCTACACAATCTAGACAACAGAGCCGAGCACGGAATGTTGCACCAGTCTATCCCCCATCCATTACGTGCGCTCACTTCCGGAACTGAATCTGCCGAACACACAACGCATTCAACAAACAACACACTTGAAGTGATTATGGCCGTGACCAGCTGTGTCGCTGGTTCTGCAAACTCTTGGCCTCCCTAGGTCACAAAAAAACGAAAAAAATGAAATTAACATCAAATACTATCGCAATAACTTGATCTAATCCACAAACTTCCATCGAAATCATCCAAGGCGCACACACGTCAACAAGATGATGCCCGTCACATATTGCTGTTCTAAAGGGTCGCTGCACTACAAGTTTGCCGTGGGCGGAAAGCAGTGGCTTGATTTCTGTCCCCTTGTCAAACCAAACAACATGAAGCCAACGACGGCATACACCTGGCTTCAAGATAAAAACATAGTTGAAGGCATGCAAAATCAAGCCAACACAATAACGACCAGTCGGAGGAAATATTGGCTGCCACACATCATGCCGACAGTCGAGAAGCAAGGAGAACAAGGTTTCGCCGTGAAGCAGCTTGCGTGACGCAAATCTGCTGCAACTTCCAAAGAAAACACGACACAAGGGCACGTAGTTTTCCCCACCGCCGGACGAGCCACGCCGAAGCATCAAGCTCCGTTGCGATCATTATTGGCAGGGCAGCAAAAACGCACACAGCCTCGAAAAGCTCCACAAGATCTGCAAACACATCTCCACGCTCCTACTGATCATGCCACAATCGTCACAGTGCAGGCATGAACGACCAAGCTCGGAGTTGTGTCACCAAAGCAAATACAGAAACAAGCGGAGACGTAACCTTGGTCCACTCTTGGATTGTCGTCCAGAAGAACATCTGGAATCCTTTCCTACCAGATGCCCTCCCGCGGCGAACGACGTGGAAGCCAAACGTTTCAGTCCGTAAACGCAATACTCGATCGCGTTCATAGGTGCAAAAAATCGGGAATGATCACCCGTAATGACTTGTCGTACCCCTGAGACATCCGCCAACACAACAGTCAACAGTGGCATCGTTGCCGTTCGACCACAAACACCCAACCCCCCCGTCTCCCATTCAGAAAAGTACACACGCATTGTGCTTGGTGTAGCGACTTATCCCCTCGTACAAGCGGCCGAACCCTTGTTCGGATTCTCCGGCGAGGGGGGGCGGACAACACAGGCCCATCTTCGCGCCCATCCACCCGTTTCCAACACACTCCTATCGGTTTTCACGACACCAAACCCTTATGGTGCGTCATCAGCGCCAATCGATCTCCACAAACAACAACCAAACCACCCCGGAAAGAACCACGATGTATGATTAGCATCTTCCTCTTTCCATCACAGCAATACCCACCAGAGGGAGTGATCCGACCCGATCTAGTCACTCGATTGACCTACCAACTTCGAGACTACACACCACCACAGCAGTCGTCGCAAACACAGGCAGCTCAGAGTACCGCGCCACTTCTCAGTTACACCTCCTCACTGATCCTCGCAAGGCCCTGGGAGTCACGCAAATCGAGTGGGTAACTACTGACTCGGTCACCGAACACAGCATATGGATGGAATGAACGCCTCGTGGGCCTCCCCTCGGACATTACCGTTTCAACCTTTGGTCCATCCAACGTCATCATCACTACGAGAATAACCTCCAAGAACATATTCTACACCGTCAGGCGGGGAAAACGAGCCAACGTCAAGCCACCACATACATACAAAACGACTCTTTGTGTCGAGGCCAAGCATTCTTGAGAGCTGGTCATCACTTTAAAGCAAAGACGAACCCTGTACTCCCTTACCATTTCCTCGGGCACACCATACACATTTTCATATACCCCGCGTGTGCGTCAGCCCCTTGACAGCAATATCCTCAGACTCTTGTGTGAGATACTTTTGCCAGACCAGGTGCTTATTGCCTTCGTTATCTGCTGCACGATTTTTCCCACAAAAGGGCGACTGCGACTCCAGGGGGAAATCCCACGGAGGCTTCCCAGCAGTTGGGAAATCGTAAAAGAGCAGGTTTCTAGATCACGACCGCTTTCTCTACTGATCAGGCGGCTCGCTGCTGTTGCTATGTGTGGTAGCCGACGCCTGAGACGGGGGCGTTATCGGTGGGGTGAGGGGGCTGGCCTCGTCGTTGTTATCGCCGCCGTCCTTGCGGCTGGTGATGCTGTGCTTGGGCGGGGTGAAGCACTGGTTTAGCCGTGGCGGGGGTCTCGACTGCAGACGACACGTAACCGAGACAAAGGTTGTGTGGGTGGCGGGGGGGGTGAAGCCGGTTGAGGATTTCTTAGATTTGAGGCGGATCGGCGTCGTATCGCTTCCACCGTTCGCAAACGCTATGTTCTACGTCATGGACCGCCAGAAGAGTTTTAGGCGACGTATATTTAAAGGCAGAATTCGACGGTCCTACCGTCGATCCCAAAATATATGCCAATATACGGTGAGTTTGCGAACCAAGCAGTAGATCCCCCAGTCATGAACGATTTGGACATTTCTGAGAGCGCGCAACCCTTCGTTGAAAGACGCGTCCCGAGAGCTAGAAAGGTGGCCGCCGTCGACGTGTTGTCAGATGCCATGGCGAAGCGAAGCCGTTCTCCAGCTCCATACAAAATTCTGGCTTCAACACTGCTTGCGGGCGTGAAGATTCAACACTGCCTGTGAGGTCTCGTGCTGATTCCCAAATAGTGATTCGTGCGATGAGCATCGGCGGCGACAAAGCATGTGGCACCATGTCTCGCGACCAAAACAAATCAGAGAGGCCTCCGAAGAAAAGCACATTTTGGTGCCTCTTATCAAAATCCCGGGTCCTGATTCGTTTTGTTTTTTCATGGCGAAGCAACGCGTTTGTCGTCATAACCTCAGGTTGGTTAGGGCTTCGTAAACACAAGAGGAGCTCCAAAAGAGGAGGAGGAAAGTATGAAACGCCGCAACTCCAGGCCGTACACAACCAAATGTGATGTAAACGAACATGCCGACGGAAGGGAGGGTGTCGGACTTACCAACCGCAGCGACTCGTGGTTGGTGCGAGTGAGCCACTGGTACTCCACCCAGGTCATGTCTTCTTCGTCGTGGTCGTGGAAGCGGTCGGTGCTGCCCAGCCTAGTGCGGCACGAATGGAACGGCTCGGCAAACCTGGTGACGCAAGGAGCGACGGCGACAGGGTTGAGAAAGTTGCGACAAATGCATTCGTCAAAAAATGTTTCGCCAGGAAGATTATTCGCTAGAGAGGGAATGGAAATAGGAGAGGAGGGCTCGCCGCTGCATCACACGAGCGCTCTTGCAAAAATTGTCGGATGTTACACAGAGTGATGTGCGTGGTCCGCTTCGTATTTTTAGAATCACGTTGTTCTAAACAATTTCCGTCGGCGTGGGGAAGGAAGCGTGGTGTGCGGAAACCCAACAACTAACACTCCATGGTTCCCTTGGGCGACCCCAAGAAATCGAAACACATGGAAGTCCTCGGCATTAACCGAACCTTTGTAGGTTTTGTTTTCTGCACATGGCGGTGTTGGATATCTCGTGGATTGAAAACTAAGCGCATCGTCGTGAACACCCACGACAAAGACGGACGAGATCACTGAATCCTTCTCGTGTCAAAAATTGAACATTGACGGGAAGAACCGCTGGAGGAAAGGTGGGCACAGGAAAAACCTAACTGTCGGCCTCCCATTTGTGTAACCCCTGGGAGCTAACTCCCATCTGTGTGACCCCAGCTGGCGTGCCAAACCTATCCTGGAAGGTGTAAACTCGCACCCAACAGGATAGATGGCACGAAAACTCACACACGCAGCTTCCGAGTACATGCGAAAGGCTCTGCTTCGCATAGGGGCTTTCTACCCTACCCTGTGCCCTTCGTGTGGCCATACTGGTCTGCCTTGTAGCTTCCGTTTTTCGTTGGTGGGGGACTGGTGACGAAAAATTTTGGCCACGGAAATTCGTTTGTGCCTGTCGAAGAGTAAGCGGATGTGGAACGTCTTCATGTGAAGAAGGCGGGAAGACACGCAGGCTGGCTTGGTTTTCTTAAAAGCCGATATTTTCCACTCCTGCTATTTTCTGCACTGGAGCAGTGACACGCTCCTCCGTGGCAAGTGTGTTGGGAGTCACACCTGACGTATCCTGGTCCGCTTCGAAACCCGCATGTGTGTGGGAAAATCCGACCATCAACAGGTCCATCCGTCCCCCGTCCGATTCGTGGTTGCTGCTGTTACGGGAGTTGAATGTGTAGAAAAGCACATACATGCCCAGAGAATAAGGCAAGGGACAGGACCTTCGTAGCCCCTGTGGGAGGGAGCTGGTCTGCCCCCACATGCTCAGTCTACCACAGAGGGCAAGGACACAGCATGCACTGCGAGATGATTCAACAAGTGAGTCTTCACCAGGCTCCACGAGGATTGCTACGCTTGAAAATACCTTTACACTGCCCCCCGCTGCAAATAATCGCGATCATCATGCTGCGGCTGCCTATCATGCCATGCTGGTTCGGGCTCTGACGGCACGAGTGCTGCCTCGTGGGTTCTACGGTCCCATCTGACGCGTTGCACAACCCATCTCAAGCGTTGTGCACTGTCTGTAACTTCTGGACCGACGCCGACTGCTGGTTACGGCGGCGGTAGATGCTTTCTACATCCATCCCACCCGGACCTTTGCTACGTGTAATTTTTGTATGCATGGCGACAAGGCCGCCAAAAACCTCGCCACCAATGGACCTGCAGCTGGTACATACTTCAGTCTTTAATCAAGACGCGGGCTTAGCAGTCGAAGACTGCCCGTCTCCCCCGTCCCGTTCATGTGCGCAAAAGGGTGCCCGTCAGCCCCGACTGTGCACGCCTAAATCTTAGTCCATGGATCTCAAGTAGCTGACATTCGGTATTCGGCAAATCCTCATAGCGTGAATCACGTTGTGGCAGAAACGCGTTCTCAAGGAGAGCCACTGACGTTTGCTGGCCTCTCAAGACAAACAATCGCGAAGCGACGAGGGGTCCACCAGCGGTTGTTTTCCCATTTTGGCGACGTAGCCTCATGAATTTCTGGCGTACTTCAGTACCTACGAAGGTCCGTTTGGAGCCTGAACCTCGATGCACGCACAGATTAATCAGTAGTTACAGAAAATGCAGCGGCGGTGACTACCGCCCGTCAAAGGTGGGGACACGAATCCAGTAAAATTGTGGTGGAACAAAAGAAATTCATCCGCGGGGACAACATTTTCGGCAGCACAAAGAATAGGAAGAAACAATAAATTCACAGGCTGGCCCCTCCGTGTGTCAGAGATGTGTCAGAGAGCACTCCTTCGTGATTGTGGGTCGAACGGGGCCGTCACTACTCTTAATATGCATATCATATGCATACGATAGACACGTGCAAGCGCCATTTCCCGCGAGGGGAAAGCGAGGGTGGACGGCAATTTTAGGCCCTACTCTGAACTTGACGTAGACAACGGTTCATCCTCCAAGCCATGTGGAACTGAAAAAACCAGAAGAGTACCTGGAAGTAGGGTTTTTTTCCCTCGATCAACAAGATGTGCCAGCTCTCCGGTGACCTAGCCACACGACTGCTAACGTCCTTCCTAACAGACGGTGTTCGCATGCAGTTAGGGGGGTTGAAGAGCATATGCGAAACTCCCCTACGACCAAAATCCACAGAATGTTTGATTCACCCCGGCGGGGGGGGGACGCCGGCTCTCGCCTGTTTGTGTTCCCCGTGCGTGTGGAACAAAAATTGGTGACCGATACACACGATACATACATATCGGTTTGCGCATCGGGACGTTCTAGTAAGTACCCCCGGTTCGGCAGCGTTAGACCGCACCGCGTGTGGCTATCTATGCGTGGTATGCTCGCCGTACTACTGCTGTACAGCAGCCCGTACGGTGGGCAGCACCAGGCGCTGTGCGGCGCGCGTTTGAAATTGGTTCTTGCGTGCGTGTTGTTGTTGTTGTTGTTGTCTTCACATTAAAAACCATCCCGGTCTCTCTATCCAGTCGTGTTGCAATAAAGCAACCTAGAGCAACACTGATCGGACACCCCCATCCGGAGACCCCACGCTCGACGCAAAAAACATGATGTCTGTCGCTCCTGCTTGATTTCTGTCGGAAGTAATGAACCAGGCACTACATGGCTGCTGTTTTCTCTGTTGACGCATGCGCCGGGACATGCTAGTACTATTATACCTCTGTTATGGAAACAAAGACCATGCACATTCGGGTTCAACCAGGATCCAGAGCAACAACGTCACACCACGGCCCCCCGTGAGCGTACCATTCGACGAGAGCTTTCCACGTGCCACCCAGAGTCGCTCCTCGACCGCAGCCTCGGCTCCCGTCCATACCCCTTTGTGTACGCGCGCTAGGAATGTTAGTTTGATCGATGTACCTGCGTTCAGGAAAGGAAGGAGCGCGCCGGTCTGGTGTCCGGTGTTCCGCCCCGCTTAGAGTTCCGCCAGATTTATCCTTGGTTCTTTGTCATCTGCCCGAGAAATCCAATCGGCCAATCAAAAGATCGAACCATTTTCATCCACGGGGCCCGAGGGTGGGGTGGGCGCGGAGGAGATTTGGCTTGAGTGCAGTCTCGGTGGAGACTGTCAACTGCTTTTCTGTGCTCTGTGCTGCTGCGTCCTTGCGCCGGCTGTGCCATATTCTCTCTCTCATCCACTCGAGGAGGCTCGAGTGACATCCAACCCGGTGAGAGTTGGTTCTTCATGATTTTGTGAGCACAGGAAATTGTGAGGGGACGTTTGCCGCTGCTGTACCCAATTCCACAATTGGACCGAACACATGTGATGCACCAGCTTGGAGTAGACTCTATCTACTAGACAAACCAGGTGCACATGTGCACACCAAGTACCTCCCTCCCTCCCTTTCCAGCGCTAGGAATTCTGGTACGAGGTATGAAGGAATCGGGGTTGTGGAATCGTTGATCGTTCTTTCCTTCCAACGCCAACAGCTGCGCCTTCCAGCGGGGGCGCGGCGGGGAAATGAATGATGGATGTGATCAACCAAAAACCCACAACCGTAACCCTACGCCTACCAAGCACCCCACAGCTTTTGTTTCGCTGCATATGTACACATAGATCACTCCACGGTGTTGGAATAAACAACATATCTACGTTCTCAGGGCTGCGGGCTCGACCGCGGGCCTACAGAGTATCGATTCCAATCGATAGCTTGAGAGAGTCCCACCGCAGAAATTTGTACTCCTTGTTTACGTTTGATCCATGATTCAAAGGCATCATAAGGTACCGCCGTTTGTGGCCGTTGTTGTTTTCCAATGACATGTTTCATCACCCTTCACTCTGCTGACCGTTTGTCATCTCCCCCGCACCGCACCGTATGCATCCGTCACCACAAGGGTGCACAGGATCCCCGCGGCTTTCTGCTGTGCGACTTGGAGGATCGAGTGCGGTATTGTATATCTGCGGCGCCACCTGCGGTAACTTGGTTCGCCGGCAGGGAAGCCGTGAAAGCAATAGATCACGTGCGGCGGCACCGTACACGCACGCCCGGTTGACACAGGACACTGCCTAAAGAGGCGCGAGCGGCAGAACGGCAAAAGCAGAAGCATCTAACGGTGCGCCGCAAGTGAGTGTGGCCGCCCATCGTCATGAGGCCGGTGGGTGCTACGACTGTAGACTCCAGCGTGATGGACGTCACAGCGGATAGCGTTGGCAGTGGGCCTGCGGCGGCGGCAACTGGCTTGGAGATGGTGGAGAACGACAGAGATGAGGTGGAGGAATTTCACGGCGAGGGAGAGGTCAGCTCCCAGTGTTGCGGGAGGCTTTCGCCCACGGCTATCGTTTACATGTCGGCCTTCGTCTCCTCTCTCACTTCCGTTCTTCTGGGCTACGGTGAGTGCGCACACGCCAGGAGTTGGTTCTTGGCGGCAAAGGTAAAACCGGTCCGTATGGTGTGCAGCGAGCACTGTTGTTTTCCCCCAATGGCGCATCCTCTTTTCCGGATAGGCCTCCATTCGTCGCACGACAGATACCTTCTTCGATGTATCTGCTGAGGTGTGATGCAGTATTTCAGGAGTTTCCGCATTCAAGTTACGGCTCCGGTCTTCTGCTGTGATGGCATCTCGCTGCTTTTCGCGTAGCCGCTCCCCGCTCGTGTGTGACCACGCCAAACCGTTTGGTTTCATCCCGGCTCGATCCCCGTGGAAATCATCGTGCGGCAGACGTCGGAGTGATATCCGGGGCCATCAAGTACATCCAGGAGGACTTCGGCCTCAGCACACTCCAAAAGGCGAGTTCAAAAGAACCGACGAGATTCTATGCACAAGCTCAGGTAGCTTCTCTGTTCCTCCGGCGTATCGTTAGCATTTTTGCCTGACTCCGGGCAAGCTGTCGAAGAAGACGGCCGTCTCCCTGTGGCGTCGCCTCATGCGCGGTCTCTAGTCTGTCGAAGACTGCAGAGCGTTGCGACGGATTAGTCAGTGCCGTGGAAAGTGCTGGGCTGAGCAACACCACGGATTAATCAGTGTTCTGGAAGGTGTTGGGTAGAGTTAAGCAACAACTGAAGCGACCGCAGCGATGCCGGTGCCTTGTCGACTTGCTCCACAGGGAGTCATTGTGTCGTCGCTAAACCTGGTGGCCGCGGGAGGGGGCCTCATCGCGGGCAGCGTCTCGGACACCCTGGGCAGGAAGCGCTCCATCGCCGCTGCGTGCCTGGTGTTCATCACGGGGAGCATCATCAAGATCGCCGCTCAATCTTTCGGGTGAGCCTCGACGGAACGACCCGAGAATGGCCATGTCATTTTGCCTTTGTTCCTCCGCCACAGAATCTCTTCCTTTGTCTTGGCGGCTTTTTTTGGGCGGATCTACTGTAGTTTCCGCGGAACTAGCCTGCGGGGGGTTGTTCCCGGCCCCGTGCTGCCGCTCACATCCTTTCTTTCGGTATGTGTTCGGAACAACAGTCCTGACGTCGATTGTGCTCTTGTTCTTCGCCCTACCCTCTGAACATTTTAGTTGAGAGTAGTGATGAAGGTTGCTTTGGTTCGAAGGGGAAACTGGATAGCCTCCAGCAACCTTCACCGTCCCAGAGCTTGTTTCGTTGTCAGGCCCAGAAGTCAGCTCTCTATGCACCTAACACGATATTTATCTAGTTTCGGTGTTGTTTTGCGGAAGTGGTGGTGATTTTACATCGGTGCGGTTGGCGTGTCCGCCTCCCTCCCACTGCTGACTACCTAACCCCCCCCCCCCC
>CACKRE030001460.1:108079-120075 GCA_902602495.3 Ectocarpus sp. CCAP 1310/34 | reverse complement strand
AGGTGTACCTCTTCGGGCTCTTGGATACCTTTTTCTCGTTATATGTGTGCGTGTTCTTTAGATCCTCAGATGGCTCTAGCGCTTTCGTGACCACGGGCTGAGAGTCTTTTGCTAGATTTTGGCATTTGGCAACTGACATACGGTTTAATGTGAAGACAACAACAACAACAATAGAGTATGAGACATTAAGTGAAAGTTTTCTGAGGTACATCTGCAATTGTCGGAAGGCAAACAAAAAAAAAGTAGGACTCCCTCGCCGGGAATTGAACCCGGGTCTTATCGGTGAGAGCGATATATCCTTACCATTGGACTACGAAGGACATATTCCATGCATGCGAATGATGTTTTACACTTTTCAACAATGACAAACTCGTACAACAAGATTGCGGTCCTTTCGTACTGAAAGTATTGCTGCGATGTGGGCGTATTGTACCTCGTTGCTGCACGCCTCACCGTCCTACCCCAATGGTGGTACAATTTGAGCAAAAATAGTTAATTGTACTCTCTGCTCGTCACCGAAATGCATGCGAGTGCTCTCATGACTACTCTGTGTGATGCTGCTGTTCTATTGTGTCATGTACAGCTGAATGCATACGGTGCTGCAGGGATCTTAAGGTGTACCTCTTCGGGCTCTTGGATACCTTTTTCTCGTTATATGTGTGCGTGTTCTTTAGATCCTCAGATGGCTCTAGCGCTTTCGTGACCACGGCCTGAGAGTCTTTTGCTAGATTTTGGCATTTGGCAACTGACATACGGTTTAATGTGAAGACAACAACAACAACAACAGCTGAATGAAGACGCCTTGCCGCATCTTCCTACTGACCCGAGAGACGACTTGACCCCAATCCACTCTTTCATCAACATTGTTGCCAAAAGGGAACGCATGCGGTTGTTGGTTTTATCATCAATGCTGGTGGTAAAGGTGCAACAAGCTTGTGGTTTTTTCGCCTCGTGGGCGCAGCAGGAGCATCAGCTTTGTTATCACCAAGATATTATACAGACTGGTGGTCTCGGGCACTCCGGCAGAACTAACCCTCTTGCGTGTTATTTTTCGGCAGAAAAAACCTGCTCGTCTGTAGTCAAGGATTAAATGATCATCTACCCTCCGTTGAAAAAATGTGCCAAACAATTAATGTGCAACGACAAGGAGAACATCCCTCCGACTAGCATACATACAGTCTACAATAACGAGGGTGTACCCCCACGCCGTTCTTGGACACCATGTAAATACCCATCACAGACCCGCCCTCCGACCAATGGTCGCTTCATCGGTCTGACACCGCGTTCGTTCGCAGCCGGGCGACGGGTGGGTGGGCGTGGTTGTGGTAACGGGCCACGAACCGCCGAATGTGCCTAGTAGAGCAAATAAATGACCGGTGCACAAACCGGGGCCTTGACGCGCCTCGCTTGTTGTCGCGATTGCCGTTGGTGCACATGGTTTGTCGGCTACAGTAGGGATCACACTCAAACAACGAGAAAGAAAACGTGTGAAAGTTGTGCTGGTCCTGGCTACATTCATCGAGACAAACGGCGTGGTCTCACGTGCAAAACATCCACCGACAATCACGTGCGACAACTTCAAGGGTAAGGAACCAAAACTCGGCGCCGACTGATAAAGGGGAGAAATGCAGCCCGTCCTAATGTACCAAGCAACATTGTGTTCGCGTCAATTTACTCTCAAAAACGACCAAAGCTTCAAAATTGCGGTCGGCACCAACAAATCACGCAGCTTCCCACTGCAACAACTTCTGCGCCTCGACGTGGGCCTTGGCGACGTCTAAACACGCCATGGCATCGTGCAGCTCCGAGGGAAACCGAGCTATCTCCACGCCGCGGGCGTACCTGACCACAGAGGGGCACAAACCAGGCACGGCCGACGAGTAATTCACCAAAGCAGGCAGTACAAGGTCGTGAAGAAGGAATCTATTCCGATCTCAAAGGACGCCCGAGATAGCCGCGGGCATGTCGTCTATGCCCTGTGTGTGGCACATGCATGCTGGTGTGAAGTGAGAAACTAGGAGGGGCTGCTATCCTACGCGAGGACATGTTACGAGAGGCGCCTCATGTACATGGTTCACGCTCCTAATGGTAGGTGTTTAGGTTTGCGAAAACATGACGGCGTTTTGGAGGGGCGAGGTGACGTGCTCGGCACGGCGTGCGAGGCCCACAGGTTCGTCCGCTCAATACGGTAGCCTGTAGTTAGACAGGCTTGTTTTTCCTCACATCGAAAGAGCCTCCGCGGGCGAACCCTCTTGCATGAGCAACTGGCCCAAGTCCAAGCTAGTTCCTGGATAGGTCGGGTCTAGCTCGCTCGCTCTCTCCAAGTGCCTGGTGTAAAAGAGTACGAGCAGACAACACCCAGCAGCACAAGGTTCGTGTCGAAAGGTGGGTAGTCAAGCCATCTCGACCCAACCACGCAGGGGTGGCGCGCAACACACAACCGCCGAGAGTCTATGGGCAATGCAAATTCTCCAACATGACAACAACAACCACCAATACTCGGCAATACACAAATTCGGACTGGGGCTCCAAATTTTTCCATATAAGGAAGCAGATTTAGAATTAAGAAAGTTTCCTGGAAACTTCCTGCAGGCAAATATTTTTAGATTTCAGCGGCTTCATATGATTGGCTGAGGGGCAACAGTTCCCCTCTCCCACCCAACGAACTTCCCCTGACCGCAGTTGGTGCTGCTTTTTTGTGGTGCGCTGCGTGACAGCTGCACCCTGCTGACACCGCTCTCTCTCATTGCTCTGCTCTTGAGTGTGCGTGCATGCATTGCGTGTGCGTGTGTGTCTTCTGTGCCGCCCCCCTCAACCCCACCACACGAAATCGCACCAGGACGTAGACTGGGAGGGAGGGAGTGATTGTACTGGTCGGCAGTCTCTGCACGAATTGCAGTGTCGCATTTCAAGCGTTCGGGAGAGAAGAGGTTGTTATTGGGACGGGGGCACATCAAGCCAAACTCTCTCTCCATCATAGCAGAGAACCAGCAAAGAATAATCTTGCGCGGGCAGGACGCGCCCGTCTACACCAGGAGGCCAATTGCGTGCTCTTCTTCATGTCTGTGTGCTCCTCTTTGCTTACTGGCGGTGCTGCCACCACCTCTACGTCATCGGTTGTCGCTGTCTCCGCGGTTCCGGCCCTCGCTCTCCTCCTCCCCGTTGCCTCATCAACCTGTGTGTGACGGGCGGGTGTTGCTGACCTAAGGCCGCGCAAACAATCCCAACTTGGCTTTCCGACCGTGCAGCCTCCCTGTTTTTGGTTGGTGGCGCGCCAACTCCAAGGCCTTTTCGCCGGGGGCTGGCCTTCTCTTTGGCCGCGCGGACTGCTGTGTGTGCGTGGGTGTGGTGCCTGATGTGCTAAATCGGAAAATCGTTAACAATTTTCCACAAAACGAGCCTCCCTCCGCTGTTAAATCTGATTATTTTTTCCTTGTCTTGGGTTCTGGCGAGACTGTCAGAAACGATCCTCAGAACGATGGCGTAGATCAAAACATGTTTCCTTATTTCGGAAACTTTTTGAGTCCGAAAGAGTCTAATCACGCAAAAAATAACATTGGGCGTGACCATCCTGAAACGGCCTGTTGCACCGATGGTCGGCCTGTTGGACAGTAATTGGTCCGATTTGGGCGCAGTACGATACAAGGAAGGCCCTTCATCACGGTCCGTTCTACGGCTGTGTCTGATCCGCCTGTTCGAACCGACGCTCGCTGTGGCTTGAACGGTTTTCAGATCTGCTGAAGCCGGCCAAAAGCCGACGCGGCACAATTGTTCGATGATGCCAGAACAGTTGCACCACGTTGTAGCAGCAATGGAGAAGCGAGAACATATTACTACAAAGCTATTGAAGAGGGACAAAATATAACGGTGCAAAACTTAACACACATGGCATCAACATGGAGCGTATGAAGTACATGCGTAAACCGACCACAGACAAATCTCGGAAGCTCAGTAACCTGTTGCTCCACAGACAAAGCCGAGCCCGCGCAATTGGTCGAATATCCCAGAACAGCAGTTGCACCACGTTGTACAGTAGCAGCAAGGGAAGAGCGAGAACATATTCGTACAAAGCTATGAAAGAGGAACAAACTTTGACGGTGCTCAACAACACGCACATTGGGATCAACATGGAACGGAGTATGAAATACATACCGTAAGTGACACAAGATAACACACCCCGGTGAAACATTTCTGAGTTTAAAAATATTTATCACCGGTGTGGTATCCTGTGGGGGGTGTGGTATCTTATGCATCCCGGGTGATGAAGTGCAGCTCGCAGGGAGCCCGAAGGGGGTGTGATGAACCGGGGGGGGTGATAGCACGTCGGACCACCCACAGGGTGTGTTTGGGGGTGTGATAAATGAGGGGTGCGATAAAAAGGGGGTGTGATAGCACGTNACCGGTGTGGTATCCTGTGGGGGGTGTGGTATCTTATGCATCCCGGGTGATGAAGTGCAGCTCGCAGGGAGCCCGAAGGGGGTGTGATGAACCGGGGGGGGTGATAGCACGTCGGACCACCCACAGGGTGTGTTTGGGGGTGTGATAAATGAGGGGTGCGATAAAAAGGGGGTGTGATAGCACGTCCAACACCCACGTGTGATGGTAAATGAAGGGGTTTGTTATACTGCCCCGCACATACCATGGTACGCCACCTACCGTAATGTAATACTGCGAGATGTGGTAAACAGACGGGGCTCAACGGAGGTGACGAAACGCTTGAGCACATGACCTCGACGATGTGTTACCCGCTCAACGCCAAAGAAAGTTTCAAACAAAAACGGACTTGAATGGAGCAGAAAAAAACGAAAAAAAAATGTTAGGATCGAGGGCGCCCGCGCCCCGCGGCGCTGCGGCAAGTAAGGTGTCGCCTGGGAGCTAGGTATAGGTTATGACCCAGGACCGGCGGGGACGAGAACCAAAAATGATAACGGGTCCATCTACCAAGCAGCATCCGTGTTTCTATCATGATTGCAGGATCAAAAACTAAAAACACAAAAATCAAAGGTACCTCGTCCAATATATTGCCAGGCGGTCGCCACAGAGTGGCCATTCCGTCCTACCCCCTCACAAACAAGTACCTAGTAGGCCGCTGCTACCTACCTTGCTACGTCACTACGACCAAAAAAATCAAGACCACTAACCACTACCGCAAACAACACTACGTTGCACTCGACGCGTCGACGAAAACACATGACGAAGGAAGAGAAACGCACGCCAGGAGAAATGCGAGGGAACATGAAAAGGACACCACAAGCCATTTCTCAACACCAGCATCGCCGCCGATGCCTTACGGCTCCTCGCCCTCGTCGTCGCTGATGTCCACCACCACCACGCCCGTGTCGTCGTCATCGTCGATCTCCAACACCTCCAGCAAGTTGCCGCCTGCCGACGACGAGTCAGCCTTGTCCGCACCGGCCGATGGCGCGTCAAGGGGCTCCCCGTGGGCGTTGGAGTTGAGCTCCTTGTTGGCCCAGGCCTCGTCTTCCGACCCGTCGAAGGGAAGCAGCAGGCCAGCCTTCCTCCAGCTCGCGCGGACTTCATCCGCGGTCAAGGCGTCCCACGACTTCTTGACCCACTGTGCGACTAACCCCCGCGAAGGGGCCTCCGGGTAGCCGTGGTCGCCGCGTTTGACGTGAGGGGAAGCCATGTGGTCGTCGTAGAGCCTGGACATGTTTGCCTTGAAGATCTTGTTGACGAGGCCATCGCACGGCTGGAGCTTGGGAGTCAGGCCTCCCGGGATGAGAAACAGCGTCGTGTTGGACTCCGCCATCGCCTTGGTAGACGCGTCCGTCTTGTGGACGGTGTAGTCGTCCCACGCCAGCAGCGTGTCAGGCTGACGGTAGCCGCCCAGGCGACCCTGCCGCCCCGGGCGCTGGTTCCACACCTGAGGCAGCCAGACCTCGTTGAACACCCGCTGGGAGTGCCATGCCTTCGGGTCCACGGCGTAGACGACACCTCGAGGGTATGCGTAGCCCTTCTTGTCCTTGTAGTTCTTGAACTCGAGCTCGATGCTGTTGGCGGCAGGGGCCTTCCCCTTCGGCGTGGGCTGGCCCTTGAAGATGACGAGGGGCGGCAGCTTGCTGCCGTCGGCGAACACCGTCAGGACCGAAGTGATGCGCATCTTCTCCTTGCCGCCGGTTTTGACGCCAACCTCCTTGTCGCCGGTGCGCTGCGGGATTCCATAGAGCAGCGAAAAGCGACGTCAACGTCGGGTATGCAGAAACGATTTTTCATGTCAAGCTTGAAAGTGAGAGCAGCGGTTGTAAAAAAATATAACCAAAATCAGCGGAGGACAGGACGCCCAAGAAAAGACGGAAACTACGCATGTACATATATATCGTACAATCAAACTAGGTACGTACATGTATGGAGGCCAAGATAGGGATCGCTATATCGAACGAAGCATGAGGGAAAACTAGGGCAAAAAAGAAACAACCAGGCACTCACGTTCACAGTGTTGTTCCCCGGGTTCTCCATCCACGTAGGAGTCTCATCCATGTTGGCGATCTGCGCCAAGGCGAACTTGGGACTCGGCCCCGACGGAACTCCAGCGCCACTCCCACCCCCGCTGCCGCTCGCGCTGCCTCCCGCCACTGCCCCCAGGCATTCGACTCCGTCCGCAAGCTCGAGCGCGGAAGGGACGTCGTACTTCAGCCTCCTCCACTCCTTGATCGCCTGCATGGCGATCACGGGCCAGCCGGTAGGAAGTTTCTGGCCTTGACGGGTGACGGCTCGCACAGAAAAGCGGTAGACCCTGAGAAACCTTCTGCACCACGCGGTCTTCTTGCGGGTGTACCGCAGGTTGCCCTCGATGTCGGACGGCGGCGGCCTCTCCCCGAAGAAGTTCGGGTTGAGTTCCGTGGCCTTGTTCTTGATCATCCTCGTCGAGACACGGGCGGAGATGCCGTCAGAACGCAGATCATTGATCCAGTCCACGACCTCGCGTTCGGCGTCCGTGTGCGTCCTAGTCCGTCCGACGTTCAGCGACATGCGGTGCTTGGCTTTCTTCCTGCCCTTCACTCGCGAGTACTTGGTCTCCTCCGCAAGCGCGGCTTCGTACTTGTCGACGTCTTTGACCCACGCCGCCAACGTGGCCTTGTCGGGAATCTTGAGGATCCTGCTGGCGTATGTTACGCCAACAGTCCCGCCCGGTCCTTGCGCCCCCTTGAGCTTTCTCTGCGAGTACCTCACGGCATTCACCTTGAACTGCAAGGTGTAGCGCTTCCTTTGGGTTCCACCACCATGGTCGGGAATCGGGAAGTCCGGCGGCTCCAGCTCCAGCCGCCTTTTCTTCCTCTTGCCCTTGTTCTGTGCCGGCGTACCCAAGAGAACGCCGCCGAGCCCATCTCCCCACTCTGTCTCTCCGGGAAACATCATGTTGCCGGATTTGCCATCGTTGGCCACCGGAGCTCCTGACGCTGGTGCTGGTGTGGGTGTTGCTGCTGCCGCTGCTGGTGTTGCTGCTGCCGCTGCTCCTGCGCTTCCTGATCCTGGAGCTGGTGCCGGTGCTGGAGCTGGCGCCGATGCTGGAGCTGGCGCCGATGCTGGAGCTGGCGCCGGTGCTGCTCCTGATGGCCGTGCACCGGGCGTGGAGCCCGCCCTGCAAAAGACAAGAGTAGACATCATGTGCGGGATGGAACGAAGCGGTCAATGTTTGAACGCACGAAAACATGTGTCGTGGAGGTAGAAACCAAATATTCCTATCATAAAGTGCTGGCTGACTTTTATGGTCGAAAGGGCACCGTTTCCAATTCTCCAAATACCGTTTGCGGTTGACAGTACCGTGAGGGTGAACAAAAATTGCAAAACAGGCACGGATGCACCATCTAGGTACCGGTAAATCAGCGGCAACAATGCTGCGATAATAACAATTGTTATAATTTTACCATTCGTAGGTTAATANGGGATGGAACGAAGCGGTCAATGTTTGAACGCACGAAAACATGTGTCGTGGAGGTAGAAACCAAATATTCCTATCATAAAGTGCTGGCTGACTTTTATGGTCGAAAGGGCACCGTTTCCAATTCTCCAAATACCGTTTGCGGTTGACAGTACCGTGAGGGTGAACAAAAATTGCAAAACAGGCACGGATGCACCATCTAGGTACCGGTAAATCAGCGGCAACAATGCTGCGATAATAACAATTGTTATAATTTTACCATTCGTAGGTTAATAAAACACATGTGCAAAGCAGAGAACAACAACTGGAAAATTCCTCAGGTATGCCAGCTGCAAACAAAGCTGCGGTATTTCCGCAACACAAAACGCCATGCAGTAACAAAAATCATATATGCCTAGGTACACACACACACATACAAAAATGTGTTGACCGCGGGAACGTGTGGCGCATAAAAAGCTACGCACAAAACAACTTCAAAAGTGTGTACCGCGAACGTGTGGCTCAATAACCAATGTCAAAAAATTACACGAACGCGGGAGTCTGCGGGTGGCGCAGAAGCCAACCCACAATTGCACGTTTCGAGACCACACGCGGACCGATACCACTGCTATACGCCAAACCCACGAAGCACACACACACATTTCTCACTTGGATCGTTCTTCCGTGCCGAATGAAGTGCTTGGCTCCTGGTCCTCCGCCACGTCCTCCACCACCAGCTGAGAGGCTTGGCTGGTGGCGCGTGTTGACTCCTCTGCGGTACTCGTACGTGCAGCTGAGAGCGAGTCAGCAACTGGCTGCTGGTGAGGCGAGGCGGTGGCTGTCATGTTGGCGCCTGTTGCAGTGCCAGCTGCTGCTGCTGTCGTTAGATCAACAGCAGCAGCAGCAGCAGCAGCAGCAGCAGGAGGAGCCGAAGCAGGAGGCGCTTGCGTAGAAGAAGGTTGCTTGGTTTCAAAGAACGAGGTGATCTGCGACGCCTGTGCTGCTGCGGTCGAAGCAGCTGCGGAGGTACTTGCGGCGGCAGTCTGCTCTTCTTCCCGCACGTTCATGTTGTTGGAGGTCTCCATGCGGGGTGTTTTCCCCGCACACGGAGGGTGTGTTTTGTGTGATGCCCAAGGGCAGATGCTGCCACCCCGGTGATAAAAAAGGAGAGGCCCCGTGAATACATGCGGCGTAACCTGATTTATCACCGGGGTGTGTTATCTTGTGTATCCCGGGTGATAAATCGATGGTTTGCCAGAAATGCCCAAAATTATCACCGGGGTGACGTATTCTGTGCGGGGTGTGTTATCTCATGTCAGGTGGCTTATCTTGTGTCACTTACGGTACGCCTACCAATCACAGACAATTTCTCGGAAGCGCAGCAACCTGTTGCTGGACAGACAGCATGGCCATCGAGAAAAAAATCATAACCTTGTTGCACGACGGCCACTACTTGCCTGCGGGCAGCCTTCGTGTCGTTCATGCCCAGGTACGCCCTCGCCGCGTTCACGTACGGAACCGGGCATTCGGGGTCCAGCGACGCCGCCGTACGGAGGAACTCCAGCCCCTTCTTGAAGTCGCCCATGCTAATGAGAACCTACACAGCGGCGATTTGTGGTTTTGTGTGAGTGGGGCAGCCGATCGACGAAACACGTCGATTGAGAGCGAAAACTCTGTGTTCGCTGGACGTCTCGGATGTACAACTTCCCCCCCCCCCCCCCTTGAACCCTACATGGGGAAAATGACCTCCCCGGAGGAAAGTACCCAGTACAGCAGCTGGGGCAAGTAGAGAGAAGATACGGTCGTGGGACGCTTGGGTTGGTTACCATGCAGATCGCCTGGCACAAACTTGGGGTACTTGTGCTAAGGGTGTTGAACTTGGCTCCAGGCTATGAGCCCATGTTGGAGGCACTTTTTAGTGTCGGTGAGCCGGGAAAAGAATTGAAAGATACCAGACCATCAACAAGTACTAGGATTGGGAAGTCCCAGTAATTTGAAAGCATCCCACTTCAAACAAAAACAACGAGATAGTCTCGAAAGAGATAAGGAGGGAGACGGCAAGACACAACGGGTGGAGAAGGAGAGAATGGAAAGGTGCAGTACTGGTGATGTTGATATTTGGGGTCAATAACGACATGACAAGGTTGGAGTTCAAAAGTATATGTGAAGAAGTAGGATTATATTGCTTCGCACGGGGGGGGGTAGAAAGGGAAGGAAACCACTTTAGAATCACATTTGGAAGGAAAGTAAGCGCTGAATGGGAAAGACTGGAAGTAGAGAAGATGTCGGCGTGGGTGAGGAGACTAGGTTGGAGGGTGCGCATGGCAAATAGGATTCAGGAAGTAAGGCGTAGCCCAAGGCTGGCTAAAAACAACGGGGGGCAGGAGGTTCGAAAGGATCAAAAGGGAAAGCAAGCCAAAGTAGGGGAAGGGGGGAGCAGCGAAAGGATAAGGCAGAAGGGAAGGCGAACGAGGGACAGAAGGAATCCTGAAAGGCACGGGAAAGTAGAAAGTAGGAGTAAGGAAATCAGACTAGGGTCTTGGAATGTATGCGGGTTTGCCACAGATGAGCGTAAAAGACTCGAAATTGCCGAGCAAGCAGCCGAAAAAGACCTGGACATAGTCGGAGTCCAAGAGTCGTGGGAGAAGGACGGGGGAGACATAGGAAAAGAAGTGGGAAGCTACACATGGATAGATAAAATGAGAAGAGGACAGAAAATCAAGAGTAGAGGGGAGGGGGGAGTTGGATTCTTAGTCAAGGAGCACATGTGCGACGTATTTGAGGTGATCAGCGACACCAAATTCAACGAAAGCATGTGGATAAGGGTACCAGGGGAACGGGGAAGGAAGGACTTGTTCGTAGGAAATGTATATATACCACCAGAGTCGAAGAATTTGGTGAAGGACATCAAGACAGGGTTCGAGGAGGTAGCAGCGGATGTATAAAACTTCAAGAGAAAGGGAGAAGTAGTTTTAGTTGGGGACTTCAATTCAAGAATCGGGCGAACCACGAACCCACACGGAGCCATCGGGCAATATGGGGAGGGAGCCACGAACAAAAACGGGGAAGAAATGCTGAGGTTCCTTGACAGTAGCGAGATGAAGGTGTTGAACGGTAGAGTACGAAAGACAGAACCGGAATGGACTAGGCAGTGTTTGAAAAAAGGAGAACGCTCCATCCTTGACTACATACTCGTAGAGAATAGGGGGAAAGAGACGGAAGTACGAGTATGCACAACGGATGTAGGCACTACAGACCATGCGTTGGTGTGGACAGCCCTACAACAGACGAGAGTCATACAGAGTAGGCGACGCAGGAAAATGTACAGATGGAGAACAGATAAGCTAGAAGAGGAAGAAACGAGGGTAGAGTTCCAAAAAGAGATGGCAATTAAACGACAAGACACCTCTCGGAGTTGATAGAGGCAATGGGCACACCGAAGGATGCCAAAGGTCGGGACCAGGCCGGATCTAGAATCATAGAAGGGTGGGAAAAGCTGGTAAACACAACGGCAAGTAGAGTTCTCGGTAGAAAGTTGATAGGTTGTAAGAGAGCAGTGAAGTGGTGGGACAAAGAAATCAAGCAAGCAATTCGAGAACGTAGAGAGTCACACGCAAAATATGCGGCAGGGAAAATCGATGCAGGATGGAAGGAGTATGTTGAAAATAGAAAGAGGGTGAAGGAGTTGGTGGTGAAGAAGAAGAAAGCGTTGTGGGAGGAGGTAGTCCAACAACTCACGAAGACTTTGAGGGGGGGATGAAGCAAATGTGGGTAGGAATTCAAGGGATAGTGGGCAAGAAAAGAGGGGGAGACACCGGAATAGCGACACTACGATCTGCCGAGGGTAAGATGGTATGCACTTCTAAAGGAAAGCGGGAAGTACTAGTAGAGCACTACCGCAAACTTGGGACACCCACCACCAACGACAACTTCGACTCGGAGTTTGAGAAGGAAATCAACTCGTGGGCAGAGAAAAACGTTGAAAGATCTCGGAGGGAATGAAGTGATGTAGGCGGGTTGCAGGGTTGCAGGGAGAGTTCACACGAGAAGAGGTAGAGGACTGTGTAGCGAAACTCAAGAATAGAAAAGCGGCAGGGGCTGATGGAATTGTGAATGA
>CACKRE030001460.1:89778-102278 GCA_902602495.3 Ectocarpus sp. CCAP 1310/34 | reverse complement strand
GATCGCACATGTCGTGAACTGGCGGGGGAACCAAGAGGAACGAGGCTCGCATACAACACTCTCGGCAGTACGGCTTTCGAGGGCATCAGAAAAGGCTTTCTTCGACATATCTAAAACAAAGAAACGCGAAATGTAATCCTCCGTACACGTGCAGCGAGATCAACCGCGAGCGAGAAAGAGAGAACGGTGCCCGATAACTGCAAGTTTTCGAAGCACGCTGGCAAAGAGATAAGAAGCATTGTCACGGCTTACGTGGAAGGCCTGCCTCTGCAACCAAAAACACCACCAGCGGTACCGACAGGCCAAGAGCGAAGAAATGAGCCGTCCAACTTTTCGGTCCTCTTGACTGCACTACAATTCAGAGAATCGAGAAATAAATCCCGCACTACTGTCCCGGGAAACGATCAAACACCGACGCTCCCGCAAGCCGACAATCACGCCACACCCACGACCATCACCAGTCCCGAAACAGCAACTTGGCAGAAAAGGGCCGTGCTCCAGCATGCAAAACGGGCATATTCTCGGCGGAATATTGTTTGGCCCGAAAGAGCCGAGTCTCTTTCGCCGTTCGTGGTGGATCTAAAAGTGTGGCATCGCACTCTACCACAAAGCACCCGGGTTGTTACACCGCCGGAAACAAAGGGGGCGCTTTTGTTCCATCCATTTCGGAAGAAAACGTCAACAAAAAATCGGTTATTTGGTTCCAACGGAAAAACTACCATTGTGGAAAATTAAAGATGGATTCCTGTCAGATGCACCGCAAGACGCTACGCAGGCACGGTGAATCCCTACAAGGGCTTCTTACATCGCCACCGCAATTATCGGAAGCGTCGTCCGCCCAGCTGCTGTCGAACGACAAAAACACAGACAGGCAGACCGACAGCCAGACGACCTTCAGCAGAGGGCAATTCTGAGCTGGCCGCTCGGACCAACACCCCCCCGTCATCCCTCCACCGAACCCCCCGGTCCGTTACATAGCTCCCTCACCCTGCCCTCGCCCTGCAGCTCTCCCGCGAGACGTCCTCTATGGCCTGGGCTTCTGACCCGTCTCCTGCGTTGTTCAAGGCGTTCCTCTGCAGAACAAAGGCGTTCACCAGGTCGCTCAGCGCGCCCCCGTTGTCGCCCAGCTCTCGACGGCACTGTCCCCTGATCAAGAACGCCTCCCCGCAAGCGGGGTGTTCCGCCAGGGCTGCCTCCGCGTGGGCAACAGCGGCTTCCAAGTCTCCGCCGCGCATCTCGCACTTGGCTAGGCCGGCGCGAAGCTCGGCGAGGTATCTGAGGGAAGAGGTTATGGCGGAGAGAGAGGGAGGAACGGGGGAGAGCGAAGGATGGAGAAAGAGAAAAAGAAAAAGAGAAGAGAGAAAGAGGAGGGAGAGAGGGAAAGAGATAAGAGACAGAGAAAAGCCCGATTAATCTCGGTGTCGACGCACGCGATTGCACCTCCGTTCCGCTGCGAGGCCCCCAAAAACTCTCGTCACCTTACCGCGAGACTGCTTCGCGCACGTCATTTGTGTGCCCGAAAAATTCCAGCAGACACGGTTGAAACTGGTGTCCACATTTGCACCGGCGAGTACAATTTACCGTGCAACACATGTGACCTACACGCCGGAACGGATCTCCCCCGCCCGATCCTCCCAGGAAAAGACATTGAGGATACCAGTATCTCCTACAACAGATGCGGCCCATACTTACCTACTGGGCCTCGGAAGGCGTTGTCCCTCCTCCAAGAACGCCTCCATAAGGCTGTTCGCCTCTTCCAAAGACGCGGCCGCTTCCTTGTCTAGCCCCTTCTCCATGCTCTCGTCCGCGCGCACCCGGACTGCTTGAGACGTCAGTAGGAACTCGAGGCACGCCGCGGGCCTCTCACACAGACTCGTCTCGAGGTCGCCTTCTGCTGCCGTCGGAGACTCGGAACACGCGCCCGTAGCGCTGCTGCTGCTTCCGCCGCCGGCGGGCTCGTTTTCTTTCCCTGCCCCCTCTTTTCCCCCGAGACGCTCCTCCTCTATCGCCCGGACCAGCATGAACAGCTCGTGGTCCACGAAGGGTACCGCCGCAAACTCGTCCAACGCCGCCATGTCCGACCAACGGCTGTTCAGCTCTTGTGACGCGCTGCTGCTGCCGCCGGCGCTGTCGCCAGGCGATGCCGCCCCACTGTATCTCCCCGCAAACGCTTCCGTAAGGGCCTGGTTGAGGGAATGGAAGTGGCCGATCGATCAGCGCAAGCCATGTATCCCAAAATCCCCCATGTAGGAGTATTAAAATATTTAACAGGTAAACCACGGAAAGTCTTCCAATTTTCACAATTTTTTCCTTCCATGCTGCCGCATGGGCGCACGGAAATTGTTACAGCCCGGAAAAACCTCCGTCATGGCGACCAAAAACAGGTTACTGCTAGAGAGGGGACCAATATAAACATGCTACAGGGTGTGACCTAAAACGAAACACAGAGAGAACCCGTTCACTCGACGCACCTGAATGTGCGCCTGTTCGAGCTCATCGGAGAACACATCAAGTTCCTCCCGACAGCCGAGCAAGGCCGACAAGCAGGACGCCACCCTCTCGCGCTGCGCGTTGTCGTGGTCTGTCTCCCCCTTGTCGGTAAGGCTGTCGCCGCCACCGCCGCCGCCGCCACCTTCTGCCCGACCGGCGGTGCTGCACGTGTTATTCTCGCCGTCACAAGAAGAGTCACCGTCCCCCACTGGAGAGGAGGAGCACCGCCCTGCGTGCCTCGGGCGGCTTGGCTGCGGTGGCGTGCCGTCGCAAAGAGGTGCCCCTCCTCTTCCCCCGCGACGACCCGCTTGCTGCGGCCCCGGCGTGTAGACCGCGCCCGCCCCTAGTAGCCTCGAACCGATCGTGACCAAGTCGGCCGTCGAGGTGGGTGCTCGCGCCGGGAGCTCGAGGACGCGGGGGGGCGAGTAGATTTCCCGGAGGGAATCGCCCATCCTGGCCAGGTAGGCCATCGCTTCCGGGTTCTGCTCTTCTTCCGTAAGCCTGAGGCAGCCGCCGCCGCCGCCGCCGCAGCAGCAGCAGCACAGCAAGCACAAAACGGACTTGATACGGGTGCAACTCGCCGCACACGCCCTTCCGGCGTCCAACATTCTGTGCTAGGTACATGCTTACAAAAGTACAGCAGCAGCAGCAGCAGCGCAGTCCCGTTGTTGGGCCGCCGCCGCAGCACTAGCGCAGCAAGCACAAAACGGACTAGCCTGCACTACACCGAACATAAAAATGAAAAAATGCGTTTCTCATCGATAACCCACTCGATGCAGCTCTTGCCATCGCTAAGCTCAGCCCTCACAGCCATAGTACTCTCTGTCAAGCATGCTCTCACTTGTGCAGGGTGACCGCAACCTGGCTCTCGGTGACACCCCGCTCCTTGTATGTGGCATCTGAGACAGCCTCCAAAATAAACCTGAACCTCGGACCGTACAGACGGACAAACTCCTTCTCGCTGCCAAGGGCCTCGCGGAGGTGCCTGTGGTTGCACGGAAGGGAGGTAGCCGGGGGGAGGCGCGGAGATTGAACTGGACAGCCAGCTGCGAATCTGGCTTCTGCGGGGCGTGTGTGGCAGGAAGCCTGGAAAGCAACGCTCCTGCATGGGCACGAGAGAGTGCCCAGCCGTGTGGGTGGGTGCGCCGCCGGCGAGACACGAAAATTGCAGCAATTAGTGACAGCAAGCATAGCCAGACAGAGGAGTACAACGGGGGCATTTTTCCAGACATAACAGCGAGGGTCGCAGCACAAGCAGTCAGGACGAAGAGGCTCCGGCCCAGCCCTTTGTCGCCGAGGCGATCGATCTCACAGACAGACCTGGGCAGTCCAAAGGGAGCCAGCACGAGGAGGCTGTCTCGAAGCACTTCGTCGCACACGTTCAGGAAAGTGTCATGATCCAGAGGCTCTACAACCTCGAAAAACACGCTGCACATCTCGACCACGATCAGCGGCTGACTAATACAGGCGGCAAGCTGCTGCTGCAGCACTGGGCACCAGCACAAACAATCCTGAACACCGCACCATCAACCAAAATCCCGAGATTCCGCCGCATTTTTTTCCATCTCGGGCAGACCGGCCCTGGGCGCTGGGCGCTGGGCGCTTATTGGCGCTCACCTGCTTCATAAAACTTGGTGGCCGCAGCGGAGGAGCTGCGGCCTGTGATCATCGCAGCAAGTAACTCAGGATCTGGTACGTATGTATTGAACATTTCAATTGGAACATTTGAACATTTGAACATTTGAACCGTTCTTCGTGAAACCACGAGATTTCTGCCGTAGTTGCCACGCCGACCCCAACGAAAAGCCGTTTTGGATGCCAACCAGCCCTTTACAGAGGACAATAAGCTTCAAGCAGTACTAGTTGTTACGACTACACTACTGCTGTACCTCGGCCGCCAATCATCACTGCTTTGTATGCGCGCGACTTTAATATCCATACTCTCTACCAAGAGAGAAGTGTGTCGACGTTTACGTTTTCATCGAGACTTCCCGTCTACATGCGTGAAACATGTCTTCTCCCTGGGTAGAGTTCATTGCACACATTTGATTTATTTGCTCCATGGAGAGTAATCGCCCTACCCGTACCAATTTTTCAAGGGTGTGTTCTGGTCTGCAAGTTTCTGTAGGGTATTTAAATTTATCACAGAACTCACAGAACTATCCGGTAGGTATCTATCGGACGTGCCACAGAACTCAAAACAGAAAAAATCGGGTTTGTGCGAGGGTCGTACAGAACCCACAGATCGTAGCGGGTACGTCCGTAAATGTTACAAACGTTTTCTGTAAGGTATCGGAAGTGTCACAGATCTCACAGAACTATCCAGTAGGCTATTTGAAATTGTCACAGGACGCACAGAACTACCCGGTAGATATTGGAAGTGCCACAGAACTCAACAGCAAAAATTGGGTTTGTGCGAAGGTCGTACAGAACCCACAGATCGTAGCGGGTACGTTCGTCGATGTTATAGACGTTTTCTGTAGGGTTTTGGAAGTGCCACAGATCTCACACAACTATCCGGTAGGTATCGGAAGTGCCACAGAACTCGTCTGTAACGTTTTCTAAGGGTATCGCAAGTGCCACAGAACAGGATACATGTATAGAGGGTATGCGAGCATGTCCTTCACACGCAAGATACCCCAAGTTGAATACCTCCCCCCGTTCTCTCTACATCCGGTTGTTTGCCACTGTGTCACGTGACTGCAGAGCGGCAGAAAACAAAAAAGCTCACATATAATACCGGGTACGTTGGCAACGCTGCTACTTCATATGGTTAAAAATACGCTATTGGCAACATACTTACTGCTTGTCACTGCCAATGATTATTATTCCATCCAACTTCTTTCCTGTCGTGCTCACAGGTTGGCCACATGAGGTGCTGCAAGGACACGTGCTCACGAGAACCAATAACGAAACACCAACACATCGTACGCTCACGCACTTGTTTGACGAGTGCCACCCAACCACTGCCGACAAACACAAACTAGGAGCGAAAGTCTCCTCACTCGAGTAAGCTGCAACACGCAACAACAGCCAACGGTGTCGACAATATGAGCTATGGCTGGAAACGAACATAGTTTGCCTCTGCCGACGGACGAGTCCTGATTGCACTTGCCTGATTGGCCACAACTTGCTACAGAAAGAAACCCGAATCATTCAGCCCTACAAGTCGATGTCATTCACGGAGGGGGGCGCCGTGTTCATCAACACGTCGAAGATGGCTTCAGCGGCCATCAGGTCAGCATCCCGCCCGTGGAACCGCGCCGGCAGACACGAGCGAATATTCTTTGCTGCGACCATGGGGATTTGCTTCAGCGGGGGAATGTGGGCGAAGTTAGCATTGAGGAACATGACGATCTCCACCCAATAGGTGTCCATGCGGCTCCTGTTTGGTGCGAGAAGAATGCCAACGCCGCTGAAGTCGCGCTCGACCTGCGACACCGCCGCCTGGTTCCCGAACACCTGCTGTGCGACTGGTGCAAGGTGCGGGAAAATGTTCTTGCCTGTGCGCTTCCACCATGGGAGCACCTCCCGGCAGTCCAACTGCACCATTCAACGACAAAGGCACGTTCAAGGTTTTGTATTAGTGCATTGCGAAGAACAAGCGCCCACAAACACGATTCTCGTTAAATTAGCTGATGCTTGTAAAACGTTTTTGAACAATCAATTTGTCAACCCGAGCACCCAACTCCCCCCCAAAAAACGATAATGAAACCCTTCAACAAAAATATTTACCAAGTTTTGGAAGCCAAAAAATAGCAAGGATTGCTACATTTTCATTCGACATACCTCGTCTGCCTTGATGAAGAGCGATTTGTAGTGCTCGAGCTCTCCTGCTACGACCTCACCCAGCTTCCTGTCTTCACTATCCTCGTCCGCCATGTCATCAGTGCTGCTGCGGGCATCTCCCCGCCCGAAGAGAGAAAACCTGCTCTTTCTGGTGGCGCTTGAAGTAGAGCTCTCGCCGCGGAATCGTTTGTGAAGTGGCTGAACGCCGTCGTCAAGCGATTCAGACCGGCGGTTCCTCTCTCGCGCAGCTTCCCAAGCCCTCCTCTTGATGTCCGCCCAGCAACCGTCGAGCTTCGCCGTCACCTCGCTGTCCATAGTGGGAGCCAAGCCCTTTTTACCGATGGAAAGGTACTCCGCGTCTGCAGCACTCAGTCGGAGGGCTTCCAGGTACTTGCCGGTGTTGAATGGTGGCGTCAGAAGCACGGCGGCGTCGCGGAACGGGGAGGGGTCGGCAGAGTCGTCGTCCCAGACTCGCCCGAAAAGCCTCTCCACCAGGGCTTTGCTGAGTTCTTTCCGGGTCTTGACGGTAACCGGACGCAGCTCGCTCGCGAGGATCATCCTCGAGGGCAACTTTGGTTTGCCCCCCTTCCGCCCCGTGCCCACCTCGTGCTCGTTCTCCGCTTCCGGGGAGTTCGGTGCGGGGGGGATGTCGAACACCCTAAGCGGCTGCTCGGGATCGAGCACCTACATCTTCAGTTGCGCGAACGCCAAGTGCATCTCCGCGGTCATCGGCGCGTTGCCGTACTGGCCGTCACGCGTTATCGCGGAAAGGGGCTGGAGAAGCGAGTAGAGCTGGAGGATGTCGTCCCTGTTGTTGCCCTTGTCGAGGGGGAACTCCTCGCCGTCGTTGGCGTAGACCTTCCTCAAGACGTGCCACAGACGGATGATGCGCTCCATCACGAGGACGAGACTCAGCCACCGCTGGGGCGCGTGCTTCGTGATCTTCAAGATCTCGTCAAGCATCTCGAGCGTCACCTTTTCGAACTTCTGCTTGACGATGGTGGACTGGTTGATCTTCGCCGCGGTCTTGATCACGAGCTTGATGACGTCACGCGCAATCTTGTTCTTGGACTGTTGGGGATCCGCCGAGGTGCCGAAGGTATTCTCGGCAGACTTGTCGGCCAGGTGGCAGTCACACCAATCCCACCAGATCTTGTGCAACCCCAAGAGGATGTTGACGCACATGGCCTTGACGTCGGAGCCGCTGTCAGTTGTTCCACCAGCAAGGTCGGATAGTTTGATGCCGTACTCCGCCAGCGTCGCTCGGAATATGGTGAAGAGGATTTCGCTGGCCTTCTCCGTACCCTGAATCTCCGTCGAAGGGGCGTAGTGCTTGACCTGTGACATGATCAATCAATCAAGTGAGGGCGGACGAACAGGGAGAGGTTCGTGTGGGTTCAACAAAAGTAATAGTGACAACGGTGAACGTTTTGCACAGACACAAAAGCTGCGTCAATTGGCACGCTGCAATCATCCAGAAAGTGCTCTTGCAAGACCAACACAGGGTCATCGATGCAGTGCGCCGGAGAAGTATGGGAAGGAAATAAGAAGGTAGTGAAAGAACTTGAGGAGGCGTAGATGAAAGCAGCGACAATCATCCTTGGATGCTCCAAGCGCACAAGTGATGCAGCCGTCAGGGCAGAATTGGGGGTCCAATCCCTACGGTCGGGAAGAGACGCGAGGAAGCTGGCATAACAGTATCGCATGTGCGGGATGGGAGAGGAGAGGTTGCCGAGAATTGTATGGGAGGCGAAGTGGGCAAACAAAAAGAGGGGTAGACAACCCATGGAATGGGTGAACGTTGTAGAGGACGTATGGAACGGGCTCGACGTCGACGAAGATTAAACGCTGCNACGACGAGTTCAAATGTGATTGCGGCTTCGAATGCGAAGACCGTGTTCATGTAGTCGCGGAATGTCCGTTGTACAAGAAGGAGGTGGAAGTGTACGTGACTGAGCTGGGGAAAATAGATGGAACGTACAGGGAGATGTTTCAGGCATGGAATAGAGACGAAAGGACGGTAGCTGTAGTGGGGCATAGGAGGTGGGTTGAAAAGGCGGGAAGGGATATCGTTAGGATAGACAGACTAGGGAAGACATTTTTGAGCCACCTTTGGCAAGGTAGAAAGGAACGATTGGCCATCGGTGATCGGTCCTGTGGGAACAATGCTCCGTCCTCTCGAGGACGCGTGGTCAATGGTCTAACCTCTTAGGCATGCAAAACATAAGAGTACGCCCCGCCCCCCCGCGAAACTGCTGTTGCACACAGCAGTGTGGGCCCCCAAGTAAGAAACGTCAAGGTTGAAGCTCGATTTCGTAGTTTGTCACCGCCATCGAGTACAGCCTACCCTCGAGGAAAGGGTTCTCGGCTGAAAAAGTGTGTCTCGACCCGAACTTTTTCCATATTTTCGTGAAACCACACAAGAACAATTATCTCAACGCACAAAACACTGCATGACCTACGTCCGACAAGGTTCAAAGAAGGAGGGTTTCGGGGGACATAAAACGTGACTTACAGAAATCAGAGCGTGTCGCAAGCTGAAGTTGCTGTCCACGTAAAAGACGTGCACGCCAAGATATTTGCGCCCAGAGACTTTGCATGTCCACAGGTCGAGCCCGTAGTGGATGATAGGTAGAGGTGCCTTGTTGATCTCTTCCTGCATGTTCCCGACCACTGCCTGTGGATCAGCAACGGAAAAATTAATTTTGTAGGATGTCTAGAAGTCTTGCCTTTTCGCGCCCACGAATCATGATGTCCTCCACAAAACCAGCAACTAAGAAACCTACTCGTGATTGTATGCAAAATAAATATGAGTAGAGCACATCACCAACACTCTTCAAACATATACATAGAAAAAGACTACCGTCACAATTTGCGCCATACATCAACCGGAAGCGTGCGTGCAAGCCTGAGGTATGCTACAGTCTGTGCAATTTGAAAAATTAATCGTACATCTACCAAGGTAGTCCGATTATGCCTGCGCACACCACCGACCTTTTCGTGGCGACGTACATCTCCACAAGGAGGTGCTTGACGCGCCGAGAAGAGAGCGCAGGAAAAGGTGTGGCTTGGGCAGTGAGCATCCCCGCGAGATCCCGCCAAGTTGTGCCAGATGAGAAAAAGCTGAAGGGCAAAAACTTCTCCACCACCATCTTCACAGCCAGGAGCTCTCGAACTCTGCAAAACGAAGCAGAGCAGCACGGAAATATATTGCGAACGGGATGGCGGGACAACAAGCGTGAGATACCAACACTTCATACTTCTATACATGTAGCATGCAGGTAGGATTTCCTCACGGAGTACTTACAGCAGTAGTCACACACAACATACACGTACACACACAAGCAGACAAAACACGAGACACCCGACGACACATACCGTCGCTCCGGTGGTCTAGTGGGTAGCCTCGCAGCCTGCTAAGGGCCAGGTCATGGAGTTCGAGTCCCGACAGAGTGAGTTTTTTCTCGCAAACAATTACATCCTGGTCTCCGTTGGAAGCGATGCGCTGCAAAGCTCGTTGTTAGCAAAATATTTCAGGCAGGAACCGCAGGAGGGGGTCCAACCCCCCCCTCCTGTGTGACCCCGGGTGGGTCGTCTAGNCCCTCCTATGTGACCCCGGTTGGGTCGTCTAGCTAGTAGAAGTGGAGGATAGGGACCAGAGGGGCAGACGACAGAGTCCAATGATGGGAGAAAAACACACCTACCTGTCCGTGCCAACACCCGAGTTCTCTTTCGCTGCTAGGTTGGCCGCAATGTTCTCTTTCGCTGCCTTTTTCTTTCCCTCCTTCACGACGCCACCCACCCCCTGCAGTCCGTGCGCATTTTTGAGGTGCGAGTTGACGTTGCTGCGGTCGCCGCCTTTGCAGGGGATCATCTTGTTCTTGCGGCGGCACGTGCCGTCGACCAAACAGTAGAACTGGTGTTTGTCGCCTTTCAAAGCCTCGATGTACACTCCTAGCGAGTACATATACGACTTCTCGCGGGAACCTTTCCTCACATAGCCCTCGGGCACCTTGAAGTCATCAACTGCCTTCACCACTGCAGTATTGACGGCATGCGGCTCTCCGTCCTTGTTGTAGACCGCTGCCGCTGTGATTACAGGGACGTCTGCACCACTGCCTCCCGCGCCAACTATCTCTACTGCTCCCGCCGCGCGTTCTGGTGATTGTGGTGGTGGTGGTGGTGCTGCTGCTGCTGCTGCTTCTGCCCGCGTTCTGACTACTCCCACAGCGACCGACGATGATTCGCTCAGAGGGTCCGCGCTGGTCGAGACAGAGCTCATTTCCAACAGAGATACAGATCGGATATGGTGCGTGTGTGTGTACGAGTACCGCGTGATTTGTACTCCGCAAATTGAAAAGGTGCGCTTCAAGTTTGGTGGGCCTGACCCAGATTATTTTTTTCCGCGTACAGAAGTACAAGTGTCTGGTAGGGTATGGCAGTATCACAGATCTCACAGAACTATCCGGTAGGGTGTTGGAAGCGTTACAGATCTCACAGAAGTGTCCAGTAGGGTATTGGAAGTGTCACAGATCTCACAGAACTATCCGGTAGGGTATTTGAAATTGTCACAGAACTCACAGAACTACCCGGTAGGATATTTGAAATTGTCACAGAACGCACAGAACTATCCGGTAGGGATCGGAGGTGTCACAGAACTCAACAGAAAAAAACGGGTTTGTGCGAGGGGCGTACAGAACCCACAGATTGCAGGGGGTAGGTTCACAAATGTCTACAGACTTTTTCTGTAGGGTATAGAGCGTCACAGAACAATTTTTTATTTATCCAGCCACAGAGTAAACCTCTTGTGGATGGATCTTAGACGCGATGAGCCGATGATACTCTGCAAAGATATTACACAGCAAGTGCTTTAGGCGTTCGTGTGATTTCATCGGGGTGTGATCAGTTGTCGTTGACTCCTTTGTTCCTTGACCCTGTTCATTGCACCCCACTGCGGTGCTCTGTCCGATGGGTGAAGGGCCAAACCACACTGTCAGATCGATACCGGGACGGAGAAAAAAACGTTTAGTTGTGGTTAAACGATGCCGCTCTGAGGTTCTCGTTCCTGCTCCATTGATTTTCTCCGCAGTCGGCTACGTACGTGTGCTGCCGATGCCGCGTCAAACCGCGCGTGCACGCGCAAGAGACACCGGCAGTATTCTTGCTTACATGATCTTCAAATAATGTAACATACCCCACACACGTACATACGCAGGCTCGATACCTACCTATCAAATGAATCGCTTTACTAAAAAATGAAGACAAAAGAGCGAGATGCCTGGAAGAAGAGCGAACAGATTGTTTTGCTGTTCTCGACATTTCGCTTCTTGTATTCGAGTGAACGGCTCTCTTTCGAGTTGTTGCCAACGCGTGCGCCATCAATCAATATTGGCACAAGTATTAAAAGAAACAATTGTTGTACTAGAGTAACCGTTGGACGTCGTCAACAGAAAAGAACCGTCACTCCTTGAAAACTTACTATTGCACGACATTAGGGAAGATCAACCAATGAAATTGGCACCGCTACTTCTAAACCCGGCGTTCGCGCGGGTTCATCATCACGTGCATGTACACGAAGAAGGGTTAGTAACCCCTCCCGAAAAACGTCGAAACCAGAATGAAGAGAACGCAGAGGGAAGTGTCATCCTGATACCGCGGCATAATAAAGAGCCCCATTATAAAAGTCTACGGATTGGGCAACTACAGTACATGGATTTGCAACAACGGTGAAAAGTGTGTGTCTGACCAACATCGATGCCTGCCTGCCTTCGGAAACACACACCAAAACACCATGATCAGTGGTGGGATTTCAACTTGGGGTGACCGAGCTTTCCCCTTTGGCTCATATCGATGCGAGCGGGGGGGTGTAGGCCACAACCTTGCTCAGATGACTACATGCACGGCCATCTACTTCGCCACAAAAAACGCGCACGAAGCACCCGTCCGCATGACAAGCAACGGGGGCACCCACCACAACCCCCGTGCTTCCCGCACAGCAAGCCACGGAATATGTCTCCTCATCCCCGCGGCTACAACAGCTGTACCTCCGACCTTCTCCACCCAAGACATGACCACCGTGATGGGAAGGAAGGAACCACGTCGACCCATTGCGACAACCTCCGTGCACATAGTAGTACCTTCGTGACAACGCGCATGACAACGCACTCGGTGGCAGTCTATCAAGAGTATCTTACAGAGGCACCCCCCCCCCCCCCCCCCCC
>CACKRE030001460.1:77191-89585 GCA_902602495.3 Ectocarpus sp. CCAP 1310/34 | reverse complement strand
ACGACCCCCCCCCCCCCCCCCCCCCCTCGCAAACTTCAGGACTTCCCCAGAACCTCCTCCAAGCGCAAAACATGATGTGCCCTTTGGCAGGCACACCCATTAATACGAGACAGATAACATTAAGAACAACTACAACCCGGTAGCGATACCACTCGACTGCCAAACTCGCAAAAATGCAGGTTATTGCGCGGGTATACTCGAGGCACTCCCACCCTTGACTGATTTTTAAGTTATAGACTAACCATACTTCACGCAGTATCGCCCAACACATAATAGTACGAACGGCGATCATTTTCGCCTGGCGTTTTATCGCCCACGTCCACGAAAATGGCGGGCTAAGCCGACAACCTTCAACAAAGTCCCATCGATACCCACTGGGAACCACTTCTTAAGTTACGACAAAATATTGGTCCAGCAGTAGAATGCATGCTGCCCTATGCACCTTGAGAGTGAAACCCTTTCCGTCTCCCACACCCAAACCAGCGAAACAACCAAGACAACAACGGGATAGTCTGCGCTTACCATGCATATGACACTTGCGAAAAAATACAGGGTATTCAACCCGAACCACTCCGCGTACGGCTGCGCGCGCTCGCGCGCGCCGCACTCACTCACTTGTTTTTTTGTTTTTTTGGGGTCTTCCGCGACTCTCGAGGCTTCACACACATGAAATAAAACGACATCGATGCTGTGATTACCTCTCCTCGCAGTAACACCTCAACGACGACCCTCAAAGCCCCGAGGGTCCGGAAGCGAAAGGAACAGCAAACCCACACAACAAACAAGCCACGCTGGCACCGGACATGAGTAATTAACCAACAAGGGCGCGCTCGCGCCCCCGCGGCGCTGGCCGCACCATTTATGCACAACAGCAGTCGAATGTACGTTGTACTGGCAGCGTCTCGCCAGAGCACCGGTCACAGGCGTTGAACGTTTTCGCCCTGGCTGCTGCCGACGGTATGGTACACGCAAAGCTTGAATGAGGCGACCGCGTTTCTAGGCGCCTTCGGTGCGGAGCTGGCGGGGGCCGTGCTCTACCGGAAATATATCCAGACAACAAATGGGAAAACAACCACGGGAAAAATGAGACAAAAAATACCGTATTCATCGATGGCATCGCTACGCTAAAACGGACAACCACAACACTCAACAGGGACTGCACGAATGACATGTTTTGTAACCATAACCATCGATCGAATAAGCTAACACACAAGACAATAAGCAAATAATGGAGATCCTCGTCATGTACGATGCCACACTACCGCGGTGGCATCCGGCCACAACACGAGGATGGGCACGGAACACCCGGTAATACCTTGTGTAACGTGCATCCCCAAAAATTCAGCCTGTGATACAGAACCCCTATGATACAGGCCTTCCTTGTGGATCAATGCAGCATCACTTTTGCAGAGGAAATCAGGGCGAGACGACTGATTGACTGCTGTCGAATCGGGATGCGAAACACCAAGCGAGCAAGCGAGACAAATACCCGCTGCAGACGCCCATCACAAACACATGTACATCCTTCCACCCCCCCCGATAACACTTGAAAGCGAACAGCTACTGCATGACACGGACAAAGGCCGACACACGTGTGCACCAAAGCCGGGCGAGCGCACTACAGCACAAGCGTAGAAACGCGTACAGTAGAGCCGAACACCCGAGCGACAACAAACGTTATTCATCTACCCTTACACCCGCCCGCCCAGGAAAAAACGACTGTCAGAAATGTCGCCCCCGCCCCCCTCCCGCCGGCGTCAGCCAGGCACACGCCTCATTGTTATCCCACGATTAAATAGGTACCGAAGTATCTCTTTTTCGGTTACGCCACGCCACACACTCTCCCGCGCTCCTTCACGGCGAAAGGGGTGGATGATAAAAAAAAAAATGATTTGTCCCCCTCTTCTCCCTCCAGCCCCGCCCTAACAACAGCACTCTCTAGCTCCGGAGGGAATCCTCCGGGCGAAAAAAAAAAGGTCTCCCTCCTCCGCTTCTCCCTCCTTCTTCGCCTAACGCTTCTTGCCGCCGTTGCTGCTAGCGGACGCGGCCGACTTGAAGGACGCCAGCATGCGGCGGACGTTGACGTGCCCGCTCAGCATGTGACTGGCGCAGTAGGTGGCCTTCCTGTCTGAGGCGGACCCGAAGCTGGGCTGCCGGAAGCAGGTCGGCTCCCGGCACGTGGGGTTCTTGATATCCACGTACCCCGGCGGCTTGTGGGCGGCGCAGAAGGTGGGGTGCGGGTCGCCGGATCGCCCGTAGACAGGGGTCCGCGTGCTGCAGGGATAGGGGGCGGAGGGGGTGATGTTAAGTGTGGCCCCGTGTGACGTAATCAACAGAGAAGGCACAGAAACTCTTACGACCCTTTTCTAGCACTTTGTGTGGGTCCGACCAACACTGCTACAAGCAGAAGTATTTGTCGCGTTCCATTTGTCGCCAAAAACAAAGGCCTTTTCTGCATTCCACATATTTTCAGCCCGTCGTCTACGCGGCGCGCGGGGGCGGGGGGGACCGTATTATGCTTGCCGCTGGAAGGTGACATCACACATCCCCTCCGAAACTCTAGATCCGCATGGCCGCTAAACCGAAACGGATCGACACGCTCGCGCTCTTCGCACCGTACGCACGCCTACGCGCTTCATTTTTTGCGAGGTCTTAATATCTATCTACCGGGAAATCTTGATTCCACCGCATCGCGCCTTCTAATAGCGGGGCATTGCTCCAGTGGCCGGCCATGCATCTCCTACCATACAACCATCGTTATTCTTTCCTCGCAAGCTCTCGCCTACACTGGCTGCTGTACCGCGCCAAACAACAACCGCCGTGCCTCTCACCACTCGGGGTGAATGCACCTCCTCCCCTTCACATTGAACATGCCCGGAAGCTTGTGCTTCGAGCAGTACTCCGGACGAGTCAGCCCGAAATGGGGGTGCAGCAAACTGGAGCGACGGCAAGCGACGGCACGCGGACATGCACACCGCAGGGGGCGGGAAATGACGCACGGGGCACGGGCGTGGGTGGGTGCGGGAGGTGGGCAATAGCGTCAGGCAATGTGGAAAGCTCGCCGCCACAACATGACTACAGCTGCTACTGCTGGTCGACGCACTTCATACTCGATACCGTGGGGGTTCGCCTACGACATATCCTCACAGATTGCCGACCTGTAACGGTTGGATCAGCACTCGAACAATGGGGTGTGACGGTGCGTGGAGTGCAGGACAACTACGGCGCTTACGCCACAACGACAACTATGTGGCTCAACGATACAAGCGTGGTAGAAACTTGCGAACGATTGCGAACGCTGTAGCGATCTCAAAGAGGACAGAGGGCGATCTTGGTAACGTTCGCAATACTCCTCGACCACCTGACGTATCAAGTCGACTAAAAAAACCAGCAACAAAAGCGGAGGTATTCTAGTACAGTCAACGATGGCTGTGCGTATCTGCCGGCTAAGGCGTACATGTATCGCTACCATGGCCAAGACCGTTTCCGACGACACAAGAACAAGATCCTTCATCTGTCGAGGCTGTTTTTGTAGGCCATCTATGTTGCATTTAGGTATTCAGGCAACTCGGCATTGACTGGTCGGCCACATAAACGCATTATAGTTGACAAAGCCCTGGGAGGGGTGTCGCCGAGCTCCAGCCTTGAACTCATGCACCGGCAAAGTGTGTCCCAGTGACAATCAGAGCTAAGACGAAAAACGCCACACACGCGCAAACACAAAAAGGCATCCTAACGAGGCCAACCCGTTTACAAAGCCGAACTCCGCCGGGACATCACATCCTTTCCTACTGACCTGCCGGCGACACAGAGAGAATACCCCCAACGAAAACGAATGTTACGAACCAACTCACCAGCCTTCGTGCTTGCACCGCCGCCCGTTCCCGGACCTCTTTCGCTTCTTGTTGCCGCTCTTGTCGACTGCGCCGGAGGGCCTCTTGCTCGCGTTTCTCTCTGCCGGGGCCCCTCCGCGTGCAGTCGGAGTAACAGCGGCAGCGGCAACAGCGGCGGCGGCGGCGGCAGCGGCAGCGCTGCGTCGGTCCGCACCGCCGGCCTTGGTGGATGATGTGACCGGGTGGGCGGCGACGTTTCTGCGCGCCGGTTCGTCGTCCCCGAACATGAGGAGCTCAGACTTGGCCGCTTCGCGCGTGACCTCTATGGCCGTTTCTAGCCCTTGCCTGAGGTCGTCCGCGCCATCCTCCGCCAGCCCCCCCCTGACGTGCCCTTCTCTGTGGCGACCCCCGCCGTCGCCGCCACCGCCGCCGCGGGCAAGAGCGTTTGCTCGCTCGAAGTCATCGATGAAGTTCAGGCTCGAAAACCTCCCGTGGCCGCTCCCGGGCATGCCGCAGTTGCCCTCGTTCTCCCTGCGGTAGGCCTCCAGCCTGGAGAGCACGTCTCCCCGCAGGGCGCCCGAGCCGCGCCAGTGGTGCTGCGGCGGGTTGCAGAACGCGGTATCGTCGCCGCGAGCCTTGGCCGCCTTCAGCTCGGCCTCCACCGCCTGGCACGTCGCCTGCAGCCGCTCCAAGAGGACCTCGTTGAAGCTCTTGCGCGGGGCACCGCCGCCGCCGCCCGTCCCAGCGGCGGTGGCGGCGGTACCGTCGGCGTAGGACACCATCTCCGCCTCCACCGTGCTCCATAGGTCGAAGAGGCGCGCTAGTAGGATCTCGCGGAGCTCGTCTCCCGCGAGCCAAATGCACCGCGCGACGTCGTCCGCCGCTTGAAGCCTCTCCTCCTCCGTCACATGGTAGCCGCCTGCCCCGTTCTTGTGGTAACCCTCGGGCCCTTCGACCACCTGGTTGCCGCCCCCGTAGCGACGGCTGCCACCTGATGCCGCCGCTCCGAAGCAAAGACTACCGCTGTCGCCGCCGCCGCCGCCACCGCTAACGTAGGAGGGCGAGAGCGGGGCGGAATGATGAGCCCCCAGAGGGGAGGACGAAACGGCGCTAAGCATGCTCGACTTAGCGGCGCTCACGGGGGCGAAGGGGGCCTCCGTAGCGGCGACGGCGGCGTGCGCCGCGGCCGCCGCCGCCGAGACCGGGATGTATCCGGCGGCCCCGAGGGACGGGAGGGCGCTGTTGTGGGCGGCGTGGCTGGTGCCGCTGCCGGCGTCCAGGAGAATCGTTCGAAGAAACTCGAAGTCGTCCTCGCCGTGGTGGCCTCCGCCGTGCGTGCCCCCGCCGTAGGGGCCGCTCCCGCCCCCGCCGCCGAACTGCCTACTGGAGGCGAAGTGGAGGTGCTGGTGGTGGTGGTGGTGGCGATGGTGGTGGTAGTGGTGCGACGAGGGCCGTTCGAACCCCGGGTGGAACACGGAGGCACCACCGCCGCCCCCGCTTGGTCTGCTTGTGGAGATAGCTTCAAACGCCGCGTTTCCCTCCGCCGCGGACCTCCCAGCAGGGAAGACGACGCGAGTGTGCGGGCCGCAAGCGGAGGCGGAAGAGGGGGATGTCGCGGCGGCGGCGGCGGCCGCGGTCGAAGGCGGAAAGTCAGGCGGGACTAGCATGTGCTGCTGGGGGGGTGATGACGGCGATGGCGGTAGGGTAGAGGAGCCGTTTTGGTTGTCATCATCGCCACGGCAGCCGGCGGCGTGCATAAAGTTAGAAGTCGGTTCTTCATGCTCTACAGCGCTCTCCCCAAGGCTGCTGAGTTTCCTAGAAGAGAAGAGTTGTTGAGATTCGTGCAACAAGCCGGACGGATGGGATAAGGAGGATATTCTTCGGGGCCGTGACACATCCGAGTGATACATGCGGGGCTACGTGTGTACTATAACGTTATAGCATGGGCATGCGTGCAGCGTAACGTGGTGTACACCAGCCATCATTTTGAAAAACGAAGAGGTAGGGGAGAGGAAGCGGACAAGGAAAGAGTCGATTTTCACAAATGGCACATGCACCACGTGGTGCGAGAGGTGGCAACCGGTATTGTGTGAACAGAAACGCCCACGCGTACGACCGCCGTGACCTTGCTGAGCCCACACCTCTCTCTTTGGCAACTCCTCCGTATCGTTGTTCTCTCTTTTCCGTTTTTATTATCACCAGCGCTGTGACGCCAGCTTTCCAATCAAAAACTCATCAACCAACTTTTGGGTGCTCACTCTCGAGGAGTCAGGCCTCTCCCTTTTCTATTGGTAAGGATTCGTCCTGTTCTTGGCAACGCGGGTGGGCTGGAAACGATGATCGTAGAAGGCCCAAAAGGGACATGACAAATTGGTGTGCGGCGGACCTCTGGAACTCGGGTATTTTTCAAATGTCACACACACACACGCCCCCCCCTCCCCCTGGCGATGATGTTGAATATTCATGGCACAGGCAACGACACAACATCAGAGCGAGAGGGAGAGCTAACAGCTCATGTGGACGAATCCTGAATCAAGAACGAGGAAGAGGCAAATCGCTGAAATTTTTCGAACGTTTACGCACCAAAACCGAGTCGCCGCGCCTACACTGCTGCTGCTGCCGCCCCCCCCATGAGACCACGAAGCCGCACACACACGCGCGAAATGCAATATACCCGACAGCATTTGAACTGCTGTAAGAGTTGACGCTGATCTGCTTTGTATACACATGCTCCCAAAAAGAGACTTCCACCCCTCTCTCACTCACCCGGGCTTGCCGAAGTTCCGTGTCGGCTGGTGATGCGCATGCAGCTGCTGCTGGTGTTCCATGAACGGGGCGGCGAGCAACATCCCTGGGCTGCCGTTCTTGGGTCAACCTGTGCCTGATGTGCGTCCCTCGCCGAGATATGGTGTGTTTGCCCTGCGCACTTGTTGGGAGATGGTTCAATTAGAATACTTTGATTGGTTGCTCGGAAGTAAAGTGAGATGAGCAGAGAGAGAGAGAGAGAGAGAGGGAGAGAGAGGGAGAGAGGGAGAGATAGATAGAGAGAGAGAGAGACAGCAGCAGTGTGTGTGCGATCGAGACTTCTGGTGTAGCGGAACAACTTCGACATAATAAGCCGAAAACCAGATTAATAATAGCAGCTTAATCATGGAACTGTCAATTCTAGATGGAAAAATAGCTCGAGCGCCGAGATCGCTGATCACATATCTCATCTATCGCCTGCAGCAGAGCAGACGGGAGGTAGTTGTTGCTGGCCACGTCTATCTGCAGCTTGAGGGAGTTACCATGGAAGGTGTCTGCCGCGTCAGTCTGACCCGTTGAGAAGACGCTGGGCAGAGACCGGAACACGAAGACGACAACAACTGCATATGCATACAACACGATCCAAGAACGGCGTGTATCCAACAATCTTTTTGTACCTTTTTCCGTCTGTCTGGCCGATCACCGCCGCCGTGGCTTTTGCCCGCGTGTCCAGTGTGCGAGCTTTGGTTGGGATTGTGCTGTGCAAGACCTTGCTCTCCTGCACCCGCGGGATGGGCGAGGAGGAACAAAAGGCATGCGCTATGGTCGACGATGTTGTCGGGGCTCTCGAGGTAAGAGGGGCCGACAGCAGTAGTGGTAACACTGCGTGTGTGTTCGTTTGTGCTGATGCAAAATCAAGTTCCCAATTAACACAAGAACATACACGCAGCGGCTACAGAGACACACACCCGTTGCACACGGCGCCCTGTGGACGTGTGTGGAAAGCATTGTTTGCTGCGAGTCACCGTCCGTTGCCGGCTTTGCCCAAGGGCTCATCGTGCCTGGACACATGCGCAGGCGCGACAGAGTAATTTCCGAGAGACGGCAGGAAGATTTTTGGTTGGTATGCGCACGAAAATGCGAGTTGTTTGTTGATAGAGGCTATCCTGCCATCTTTCACCAGGTGTCCGCAGGTGTGAAAGTTAATGTTAAAAGTTCCAACAAGAGACACCACCGGGGTTGCTCGTCAACCTCCCAGTAACGTATGCATAGCATACAACCTCGCTTGTACAGTGCCCCGTAGGAAGTGTTCACGCATGGTATATCATAAAACATCCCTGCCTCATGTAACACATAAAGAGGTCAGATCTTTTTGTTGTGAGCCGTTAGGTCCGAGCAAATTAAACCTGTCCAAGTAGGTGTAAACCGCGGCACTACTTCAGTATGACCTCGGTACAAAAGAATATACGGCGGAATCGGCGATGTTCCAACGGAGTTTAGCGGAGCATGCATCACGTTTAGGCCAGGGATCGGCTACGGTAGGGATACGCCAATCCAATAGCTCGGCGTCTTCGAGAAGTTCTCGAATCTAAGCTTGACATCCAAGTTTGAGCTTGATCTTTTCTGGGGCGGGTGTGGTATGGCGACCCACCAGGGATTGAACGATACAAGAGAGCTGAGGTGACGCCGTTTCAGCCGTACTCGCTGTGTAGCCTGCGAGTTATTGGGACATAGGGTATCTAACCGTCACTAGGACACATATGCATGTAGTAATGTGCGTTCGTGTTCGGTACCCACCGCAGTCAGCACGACAGATCCCCACATGAATACACATCTCCTCGGTTGGGATCGTCTTGATGAGACGTTGATTGTTGAACGCGGAAAGCTCTGTGGTGGTCTGCTGTTTTCACGTAGAGTATGTACGACTTGGTAGCAGGGACTACTGCTGAAGGAATATTTTTCACACATCTGTTGTTGCGTACAGCAGAACCAGAACCGGTCGCCCCGGTGGTCTAGTGGTATCCTCGTAATCCGCTAGTCGCAGAGGTCTTGGGTTCGAATCCCCATGGGGTGTAGTCTACGCTACTACTACTGTACAAGTACGGCGGTCAAGAAAGACGGTTGCCGGGATCCACACGTACGCAAAGGCCACCTGCGGCGGCGGAAATTGACGCGCACCAGTGGGGCCTGGTATGAGGCGGTGACCGTCTTATCCACACAATTTTTATATGTTGTTGTTGTTGTTGTTGTTGTTGTTGTTGTTGTTGTTGTTGTCTTCACATTTAAAACCGTTCCGATCTCTCGCTACCCAGTACCTTCGTATGTCCGTACTGATCCAACACTCGACGCGGTCGATTCCCGTGGTCGCAGGCTAACTTACCCTAAAAAGGTACACTCAAATAAAATGGCCCGGTCCGCAAGTCAATAGAAATCAACGACATATTCTGGAGTCCTCCACTCCCTCTGCGCGCTATGCGAGGTAACAACAGAGACTAGGAGTCACAATCACGGGCCGGAGAGAATGAGGTACACCCCCTCGGTTCAATCTTGGTACTTCACAACGCAAGCAGAGACAAGGCCATCTGGCACAGAAAAAGAGAAGAAAATGAAAGGACACATTCTGAAAGAAAATGAAATAAAAGAGCGAGGACAAAAAGGGACCAGGCCGAAAATAACGAGAAATAAAAGCCATGAAAAGGCACACGGTGGAGAGACCACTAACGACAAGCAAACACGCAAACATAGCCACCAACCAGCGATACATTGTAATGGTACGTCATCACTAGTGGAGGGTTGGTGCAATGGTGCAGCGTTGGGGGTGTACTCATACTCATAGTCGTGCATGCCATACATAGTCGTTAGACCATTGACCTCGCATCCCTACAAAGCCGGGACGGAGCACGCCGGGTTCTCACCGGACCAGGCTCTCACATCACCAAGCGCGAAGCGCCGTGAGATATTCGGCGAGTCGCATGAAGGGTGCGCTGCATCCTGCTAAGGGTGTTCGGCACCTTGTGCTTACTTCCTTGCGTACGGATGACAGCTGCGTACGACTTAATTTATTTCTGGTGCTTTCACTTCCAGAGACAGTTGTAAGCACTGCTGTGTAACTGCCTCGAGGGTGATTCACCATTTTAACACAACGTGGCGCGATCATCCCCCTTGCGCGGGATGAGGGTTCTCGACCCCGCACAACATGGTCTACTCGACCACCATTATGGTTACCGCCAAAAAAAAACAGAGGAAAAAAAATATACGGCAACCTGGTTGCCGAGTTCACGAAGTGAATTGCCTTGTCTTACAACGTCGTTGCCAAGCGACGAAAACCCAACCCCGATGACAAACACCGGGGGGGGAGGTGAGTATTTGGCTAAAAGAAATTCACTCCGGCACGTATCGCGCCACTCGGTCCGTCTCTTCTCGTTTGCTTTCTTCCCTTGCCGTCTCGTCCGTGTCCTGCCCCCCTCCCGCCCCATTTGTTGGTGGTGGCTTGTGTTCGTTTGAGCGCCCGTTGTCGGCTGGCCTCTTCTTCCTTCTCGTGCCAGGAGGTCATGAACCTCTCAGTTCCCTGCAGCGCCGCCGCATGCCAGGGTACTCCCCCCTCTACCTTCGTGGCTTCCGTCCACTATAACTTCGGTGCCGTGTCTTTCGGTACCGGGATTCCGAGACAACATGGATCGGTTTTCGTAGATCCGTGGTCGGCCCCGAATGCCTTCAGGTCGTCGAGCACACGCTTCGGCCAGTTCTGTTCCTGTCCCCCCCTAAGTTGCTTTTCCCCCCCTGCCAGTTCGCCGAACATCAGTCGTTTCGGGAGTCGCCCGTCCGGCTGCTTTGCCAATGCTCCCGCGAACAGTAGGCGTCGTTGTCGGATCATGGCTTAAACGCTCTGGCATTCGACCCTCTTCAGCGTCTGGGCGCAAGCGAACTACCGGTAGGTGTCTTTGTTGTGTTGTACCCGATAACTCGAAGGAGCAGTCGGTGGTGTATCGACCGCAGCGTCTGATAGTGGCCGCTGAGTGGTGACCATGTCATGCAGCCTTACAGCAGTGCCTCCATCGCCTCCGCCTGGAGCAGGCGGATCTTGAGTCGGAATGGCGCTTGCGGTCTGTCGAAGAGCTCCCGGCCATGTCGCCTGAGGCACGCCCACGCTCCTCTGCTCCTGTTGTTGATCTCTCGGGTGAGGTCGCCATGTTCGTTGACGAGGCCACCGAGGTACCGGAACTCGGTCGTCTGGGCGTATTTCTGTCCCGCGGCTTCGATGATCAGTGGTGGAGGCGGGGCGGGCTGTGATGTTGTAGTCGGCTTGTCCTTAACCCTAACCCTAACCCTAACCCTAACCCTCTGTAGACCTTGCACGAGGCGGAAACTATGCATGACTCGGTGTAGAACACGCCACTTCAGAGAAGTTGAATCAAGGATATTGAGGGTTCGACTTTCACAACAAGAAATTGTTAACCGTAACCCGGAAGACAAGCCAAATATCGCCTTTGGGTTTCCCCGATGATCAAAATAAGGAGCGAGGCAAAGCGAGGGTTGCCGTGAAATGAGCGTTACTAAAAGCGGTGCGGCGCATCTTGTTGAACATATGTGCCTCTCTCACTTCGATGACGACATAATCACTCGGAAAGAGAGAAGGTGGTGCCTTTGCGGCAGGTACAGTCAAACTCTTGGTGTTCTGCACGTATCCAGGGAGGAGGTGGCGTTGGGGGGAAGTCAAAAAGCTGTTTGTGCGATCCCCTTCGTTGGTTCGAGATTCTCCATTATCTATGCTGCGGATGTTGCTGAATCTTGGTCTGCATTTTCCCCTTTTTTCTCTGCTTCTGTCACGCCTGGTCAGTGTCGATACAGACTGCCTCTTTGAGCCTCTTCCTCTGAAGACTGTTTTTTCTCCATCTTGTCTCCGGTGTCGGTCGACTATTCTGTGCAAACACTAATAGATTAAATATGCAGTGCAGCGGTGCCTGCATCGCTGTCGTTCCGACACGATATTGACTATACCCGTCAGTGAGGGCAACGCCCGCCGCCCGAAGCGTCAACACTTCAACAAACGGAGTCAGTTACGCAGCGCCAGACCAACAACCTCTTGCATGGGTGTCGCAAAACATTGGGGGATGCCACCCTCTTCCTCTCGAACTCCTGCCCCTGGCTATCTCTAACGCCAGAGATACTCCACCGACATTTGATGCGACATGTGCTTCTGTCGGCGTGCAGTGCGCTGTGTGCGCGGACTCTTTTGCAAACTCAGGCAAAATTCAAGGGGGGGGATAGGAACTGGGGGTGGGGTAGGCGTAGGAGGGCGGCGGAGGGCTCTCAAAGTTTTTTTTTTTCGATACGCCCCCCATGATATCTGTATTTTGGATTTCGTTCGGCCCGCTGCTTCAGGGGTGTGCTCTCTTGTCGCTGACGTTGGTCTACCCTGTTTCGTATCGCGAACCGGCGATCGTTCGGGCAGTTGGAAGGTCATTTTCAAAGAATACGACCAGCACCTAACTGTACTCTCTTGGTTTTCATCATTCACGAGATGAACGCCTTCCTCGTTCCTTGTAGCACCCCAGGGATGCTTGTGACAACGAAAGTCGTCCACAGTCAAACACCGTACATGACTAGCCGCTGGGCCTACAGTCACGGCGAACAACGATGACAATAATAGCGAAACAAATGATGTGGGTTTGGACTCGTTTACTTCCTCGGATAGGGATGGGTTGTCCTGCCGTAAAGTTATGATCGACACAGTGATAAGATACTTGCCTCTCTTCCTGATATTGAGCCTCTCTCTCTCTCTCTCTCTCTCTCTCTCTCTCTCTCTCTCTCTCTCT